>JANHFT010001093.1:709769-729850 GCA_032467955.1 Pseudoxenodon macrops | reverse complement strand
GGGGGAAGCCGGGGAGGGGAGGGGAGATCGTGGTGGCGTCACAAAGGCCGAACTCCGCCCCTCCTCCCCCCTCCTCGCTTTTTCCTCTTCCCGTTGCAAGTTCCGTCTGCTAAGCCGGACGGTGAGAAAGGAAAGCGGGTTTAGCGGCCAGAAGCCGGGCGGGCACCGTCTCAGCGTCTGCGGGGGAGGCCGGGGAATAGGAGGAGAAGGACGCCCCCTCGCCAGTTCTTGGTTTGGGGTGGGGGAGGCGTCACTTTTTTTCTGAGTTCCCATCCGAAGCCTTCGCTCTTCGGCGCCCTCGATTTGCAAAGGAACAAAAGGCGCAGCTGGGGACAGACGGTGGCGCCCTAATTTTACAGTCTTTACAGGGCTTCCTCACTTAATATCTGGAGATTCTGTCATCCAGGTTGTGGTAGTCTCAAAAGTTTTTTTTTTCTTCCCCAAAAGGCAACTGGACTAACTTCGTTTTGGTTTCGCTTCTCATCCAAGCAGTTTCTTCAGTCCTGAAGTTTCTTGGGTGAAGAACTGAACAAGCTTCTCAGATGAGAAAGCGAGACGTCTTCAAGGGGAAAAAAACCCCAAAGAAAATCCAGTTGCCTTTTGGGGGGGGGAAAAAACATCTTTGGGACCTTGCTCGCTTTAATGTTTTGAGAAAGAAACCCCAATGTGCCCGTCTTAGACTAACTTTAGTGTCACTTTGAATGTACACTGATCAGCATACATTAAAATGAAATTTTAAAAAAAACAGTAAGAAGGCAAAAATACCTAATGGGAAAATATGAAAGTGGCATATATATTCTGCCACGAAATACTGTAAAATTGTATTATATGTATTTTTCTACATGTTTGTAACTTTGTGTAAGTTTTTTGTTTGTTTTCTTTTTTATATTTTCTTTATTCCTTTGTGTTTGTGTAAGTTATGAATGTTAAAAAAATTGTTTAATAAAAACTTATTTTAAAAAAATAATAAAATAAAATGTAATTTTTGTTGCATGCAGCTCTCAAATGGTATTCACCTCCAATATAAACTACATAAACGTGATTACATAAATAAAATAATTATGCATATACCCACATATGGTATACCCACATGGAGAAATGACAGTGTCTAGTTCGGATGTACATGGTGAGAAAAAGGAATCTTGTGAGTTTACCAGACGGATGGCATGGAGAACAAAGCTGTTACAGGATCTGGAAGTCCTGCTAGAAATACTTCTCCTCCCAGAGGGCAGCAACAGAAACACACAGTGAAGTGGGTGTCTGGGGTCTTTAACAATGCTTTGAGCTCTAAGCATGTTTGGCATGAGAATGTAAATAAGAACACCTTTCCGTACTGTAGGCATGTAAAAGTTGTTAATTTAACAACCATCCATTCCCAGTTGGACCCTTGAATAAATTTTAAAAGTGATGTTGTCAGCCCACACAGAAAACAACTTATGGCTAAAGGAAATTACCAGACAACAAATAGTTTTAAAATTGGAAAAATGAAAGTATACCTTCGGATGGAGCGGTGATAAAGAAAGTGCTAGAATGTGCTGAGATGGGTAGGCTCACAAGGGAAATAAAAGAAAGAGGAGAAACAATATTATTTGGTTTGGAATATATGGTACAACTTGTTAGACAAAAGAAGCAAAAGATTAAGGATGTTAAAGTAGGATGTGATAAAAATGCAATATATGTATTTGTGTAACTATAACAATCGCAGAGTGTATAGATCAACGTATGTTGCTAATCTTTAGTCAAAAGTAAATAATAGGAATAGCTATGTATATAAAAAGGGAAGAAAAATGAAAATAACCTGTATGTACATATGAGGTATACTGATACCGAAGTGCTGTAAAGATGAAAATTGTGATATAAAATGAAAATTGCTTGATAAAAATCTTTTTTTTTTAAAGAAAACAACTTATTGGCAGGATTCACACAGTAGGCTAGAGACAACAATTGGGTGAGTTGATGGCTCACATTGCAATATTTAATAGAATACTTAACTTTTACACTTGGTGTTAAACCAAGTCTTTGCTAATCATGGAGAAACCACCTAGTGCCTGACAACAGGATGGACCTTGGCTGGGGAGAATTTGCAATTTAACAGCCCTTGGGTCTCTTCTCCCAGTAATCTTCAACATCCAACAGCCAATGCTGCCTGATTTGGGATTTGTCAAATCCAGGTCATCAATCAGATTAAGCCATAATATAAGAATGTCATGTTAGCTTAACAATTGTCCCAAAATATGGTAAAATTGGGTTGGCCACATGAGTGCCTCAATGTATGACTGTCATGACATAGCATGGAGGTCTACCTGCAGTGGTATATTAATACTGAATTTTGTGGAAGAAAATGGACAAACATTTGTAAAGCAATCCATGTAGCTGGTTTAAAAAAAATCTCGTGCTCCAGCTATTTTCAGAATAAGGTATTTACGTTCTCTATTTTTATACTTCCTAAATTTAGCCAGTATTTATTTTTGCAGTTTCCTTTTCTGAATTATTAGTCTGTATCCCATTTCCCATTTCACTCAGTTAATTTGTTCACAGAGTTACCCCTAAAATGGACATTTTATGCACTATAGCCTTTTCTGTATTTTTCGTGGTTCCGATATATAAGATAGTATATATAATATGAAAGCATATAAGATACTTTCAATAAAATATATGGACTTCTCATGTTGCTTTATTTCCAGCAATTAATTTTTAGGTTAAAAAAAAATCTACTTCAGAAATGTTCTACTATTTGATAAGCTCACCATTTGTGTTACAATAATCAAAGGCAACAATTTGAGAGCCACAACAAGTGGTAACATTTAGCAAGCTGTGGCTGATCTTAAAAATGCCAAGGAGTGTCAAATCTGCCTAATAACTAGGATGGGAAACCATTAGGAAAATTATGGGTAGTGGATATCAGACATTACTACAATTGAGTGAGTCCAGAGGTATTTCACAAGAAGAGTACTCCACTCGTCTGCTCACAATAGAATACCTTATGCCACCAGGCTTGAAATTTTGGGCTTGGACAACCTACAACTATGCCGCCTACATTCTGACCTAAGCGTAGTACACAAAATTGTCTGCTACAACATCCTACCTGTCAATGACTACTTCAGCTTCAACCGCAATAATATACGGGTAAACAATAGATACAAACTCAACGTAAATCGCTCCAAACTCGATTGCAGAAAATACGACTTCAGCAACAGAGTGGTCAATGCCTGGAATGCTCTACCTGACTCTGTTCTTACAGCTTCAAACCCTCACGGTTTCAACCTCAAACTGTCTACCGTGGACCTCACCCCATTCTTAAGAGGTCCTTAAAGGCGACGTGCATAAGCGCACCAGGGTGCCTACCGTCTCTGTCTTACTGTCCCCATTCATCGGTATTTACTTCCTTTGTCCATGTTTATGTTCATACTTATACTTGTTACCTTGTACACGTTTGACAAATAAATAAATACATAAATAAATAAGATCATCCATGAAAAAAATAAAAAAAGGGCAATGTATACGTGAGAAATACCATATTTCTTTCATGAATGAAGGCAAATCTACCTGTCCCAGGATAATGTTGCAAGATTGAATCTGGGTCGGTTACCAGGACCAGAGATTTGGTCTTTTGAGCTTTCAAACTCCTGCTGGAGCCCATCTTCAGGGAAATCCTTTCTACAGAATGTGTGCTTTGGGCAGTTCTGTGAGTCATATTTATGTGGTGCCTTCTTATTGGCTGATGGGTGTGTTGATGGCTGGCAATTGGCTGGTGTTTCCTTGTGCTGCCAATCCCTCTGCTCCTAAGAATATAAACTGGTGGTAAATTAGCAGTCCTGTTCATCCCCATGCTTCAATAATTTCCCATGTCTATCTTTGTACCTGCTCAGCCAACAATCTTAATAGCTGCGAAATGACATGTGTGTCCTTGTGAGGCTACCAATGAATTCAGGTCTCCTCATCTGACCGCTCCCTTGTGTTCTTGCAATGGTGGTTAGCCTTCCTCCCCGTTTGTCCTACATAGTCACAGAATAAATAGGCACCACATAAATACAAATCATAGAATAGCCCAAAGTACATGTATTCCAGTAGAGAGAAGTTCGTTGAAGATGGGCTCCAGTATGAAAGCTCTGAAGACTAAATTTCTGGTCACATTGACTGACTCAGATTCGATCTTGCAACTTCTTTCTCTTTTTGGACGAAGTGTCCTGATTGAGCCACTGTTTCATTCCACTGAACGGGGTTGGACTGTCTCTTTAAGACGCCATTTTTGGGGACAAGCTGAGCCAATTACTAGAGAAGGGTTCCAAAAGCTATTTGGAGGCAGGAGGAATGACTCACAAGGACATGAAACGCATCTTCTCTGATGCTATCAATTAATGGGGGGGAAGATTAAGTCGTAGATCACCTGGAAAGGGGAATTGAAAAATAAGCTCTCGTTATTTATAGTTTTCCCACTGTGCCGTTTGATATGGAGGCTCTTGCTATGTAGACCAGCTGCCAGGAGATGCAGAGTGTTGCATATTCTCACCGGGCAAGAGAGCTGGTAAGAAAATGGGCTGGTGAGAAGAGGCTGCCTTTTATCATTCCCAATGACTTGTCTGTCTAGCTCAGATGTTTTTCAAACTTGCCATTTTTAAGTTACACAGATCAGCGGCAGTGGTGGGCTGCTGGCTCGGACCAATTCAGGCGAACTGGTAGTTCCGATGATCAGCTGGCCCCGTCCACCCATCCACCCCCACCCTATCCTGTCCTATATTTCCTTCTTTCTGGCTCAGCTGATATGCGCTCAGTACAGTTGATTTCCACACCTCGCCCCATCTCCCCCATGGATCCTTTGTCATTAAATGAGGCTTGGTTTCCCCCCACCCTGTTTACTGGGATGATGTCAGCCAGGCCTTCTCTGCTAGCAGCAACCGGCAATCAGATTCTGCTGACACCGCTCTAAACTGCCAAAAGATGCTGCTGAACAAATAAAGAATAGCTGTAAAATTTTGGCTGCATCTGGAAAAACCAGCCCAGAAACCAAATTTATCTTCCTACACCGAGGGCAAGTTAATAACACTATCAGTATTTAACTTTTTGCTCTGCAAGTCCCAGATTTAAAGTGGGAAGGTGGGAAAGCACGGGTGGTTCTCTGATAGATAGATAGATAGATAGATAGATAGATAGATAGATAGATAGATAGATAGATAGATAGATAGATAGATAGATAGATGGTGTAGGTAGGTAGGTGGATAGGTAGATGGTGTGATGGGTGGGTGGGTAGGTAGATTGGATAGATTGGAGGGATGGAGAGATAGATGGGGAGACAGACAGACAGACAGAAAGGCAGACAGGTAGAGTAGGGTAGGGTAGGGTAGGGTGGTATAGGGTAGGGTAGGATAAGATAAGGTAAGGTAAGTGGATAGATGGGTGGGTAGGTAGATTGGATAAATTGGATAGATGGATGGATAGATGGATGGATGGGTGGATAGATAGATGGTGGAGAGAGAGAGAGAAAATAAAAGAAAGCATGAAATGAAGTAAAAATCAACTTAGTTCCTTTACCTTCCACAACGGTATGTTATTTCTGGTTATCTTTATTCGCCTGACTACACAAATATGGACAAAACCCCTTGGAAACTTGGTGGAATGAATCATGCATGGAGAACACATTTTTTAATTTAAAATTCTGCCCTCTTCTTGGAGGAGGAGAAGGCAGCAATGGCACGGGACCAAGTCCTCAATGCTTCCCTGTTTCATTTTGCAAGGTTTTCTTTTGAAAAAAAAGTCAATATCCAACGATAAAGCAGCCTCTTGATTGGAATGGCAAGATTTTCCTTTAAAAAAAAGTCAATATCCAATAATAAAGCAACTTCTTGTTTGGAATCAATTTAAAATAGCTGTAAAGAGCAATGCAAGCTTTGGAGTTTTCCAGGACTCTTAATTGTAAAAAAAGCAAGGGGTTGGGACAAAACAAATAAATGGATAAACTCTGCTTTTCAAAACATACCTTGGAAACTGGAGTTAACTCTTGAGTTACAGTTTATAGATTGAAGGAATTGGTCAGTGGGGTGGGTGATTAGGTTTGGGTTATACTTAGCATTCAAGAACCAAAATGCAAAAATGTTTTTCCAGCTGGAAAAACACAAAAGCACTTTAAAGGTAAAGGTAAAGGTTCTTCTTGCACATATGTGCTAGTTGTTCCCGTTTCTAAGCCGAAGAGCCAGCGCTGTCCAAAGACGTCTCCGTGGACATGTGGCCAGCATGACTAAACGCCAAAGCCGCACAGAACACTGTTACTTTTCCACCAAAGGTGGTCCTTATTTTTCTACTTGTATTTTTACATGCTTTTGAACTGCTAGGTTGGCAGAAGCTGGGACAAGTAACAGGAGCTCACCCCGTTACGCGGCACTAGGGATTCGAACTGAACTGCCAATTGACAAGTTCAGTGTCTTAGCCATTGAGCCACCGCATCCCTTAAATTGGAAATAAGCTAGGTCAAATTCCAACACAGTAAACCATGATTATTTATGATTTCAAAAATAAAACTTCCTTATATTATTTGAGGTCAAGAGAATATTGCCTTACCCACAGGTAATTTGCAAGGCACAAGCTGCAAACATCTTGAAATAATCAGTTAAAATAACTTAGTTTTATAAAGTAGCACAGATTCCAAAACAAAATTTCAAGCCAACCAAATCCCCACAGTTTTTCCTAAGATTTCCCCCCCCCCAGAAAACCTACAATGTAAGGTTTTTGATTTATTAAAGTTTCATGAGACTTTCTTACAATTTATAAGTTGATATCAGTCACCCAATCAAAACAATTTGTAGAACCAGACTTAAAAAGAATACAAACGTTACTGTAATATGGTCATTACTTTGTGATTATCTATTAAATTCATCACTAAATCAATGTCTCCGTGCACAGGCTGATCTTCGGCTAGCTGTGGTTCCACTTTGTAAAGCCAATCTATGAGAGCCTGAAGAGCATCAGTAAATTGTCCAGAAAACAGGAGAGCTTCTTCCAGTTTGTTTTGTCTGAAGAAAGAAGGTAAAGCAAACATTTAAATAAGCCCTTTTGTGTGCATTTATTAGGAAAAGTACTATATAGATAAAGGAAACAACCGAAATTGATTTGTTTTAATAAAATGGAAGAAAAGATAAAAAGGTTTAAAAAAATGTTGTTATCAGTAGCCATAGCCAACTAAAACTGCTCCTTTGTTGCAGCAGTAGTACAGAGGGAAGTATCTATGTGTTGCTTTCCTTCATGTCCCAATGGACATGCAGTAAAAGCACTGAATAAATTCAGCTGTTCTTTGCTCTACTATGTACACCAACTCTTGGATTTACATTTATCCACTCTATAAACACCATAACGGTGGTAATAATGCCCACCTTATGGAGCATGCTTCATCCTGAAATATGAGGAGCTTCATCCTTTTTGCACATTCCGGAAGGCCCTCAGGGCCTGGTTAAGTTATCTAGGCCTGGAACTCCTAGAGAGCCAGATATTTGCTCAGATGGCTCCACTGTTGAGGCGGCCATTTTTATACCCTCTTTGCCTAACAGCTTATATATTTGGTTTTTTTATACAATTTATTTAGATTTCTATATTTTATATATTTTATATTTTCTACATTTGATGTTTATTTTCTTTGTGGTTTCTATGGAATTTGTTGTGTGTTGTCCCTTCTGGTGAGATGGGTGGCTAACCAATTTGAATGGCTGATGAATAAGTAGTCCAGAATTTGAGATTGCAAAGCAGTTGCTACAGTCTTCTACCTAAGTCTTTCTCTGATATTTCTGTTAGTATGTCAGCTCCTACTTCCTACACAATCCCCTATGCGTCCATTTTCAGGGAGGCTACATGCCCTTGCAGTGCCCCAACCCCAACCCAAACCTTCCCTCAACTTTGATAAAATGTGATGCTTATTTTCAGATGGATTAATACAACATTGACATGCTGGTGTTTAGGTTTGCCAATATTAGTTTCAGGAGAATAGTATAGATATCAGGGCAAAACCCATTCCTCTAGGAAAACAAGATCATCATACCAGGCCTAACAGATGTGCAAAGAAGAAAAAGGTGCACATTTGCAGGCATCTACTTCCCATTGTTAAGATACAGATCCCTGTCATTCCACAGAAATTGGTTGAGAAGGAACAGATCTCATTTCATCACACTGATAAAAACAAACCATATGCTACAGCTGGCTGAGATTTAAACAGTTTTATTTAAACATTTCAAAGGATGCATGTACCGCCAAGAACTCCATCCTGTGCTCAGAGTGGCCTCTTGTAAGATTAGACTAATCAAGGTCAGATATTGACAATAAATTAGGAGGAAAAGGCAATGGTATAAAAAAAGAAAGCAGAGGTAGTACTTAGTACTGTGTTTAATGGGCCATCTTTGAAATGGCATGCACAGCTTTAGAGTCTACCTTTCTACAGATTTTCCACAGACTGTATCCCATTTGTCCCTAAGCTCGCTCAACATATCGTCCAATTTCAGGGTGTCATCAGCGAGGGAAGTTTTTTCTTTTAAAGAGCGTCCACTCCTGTTTGTGGTGTCATACACAGAATGTTTGGCTCCAAGAGATTTTTGGAACTCCTGTGCAAAAAAATAAGAATAGGAAAAACTGTCACAGGAAACAAGCAGGGCATGTAAACTATAGGACAAAACGTATTTTGTGCTACTTGGGTTAGATCACAATGGCTACAATTTTGAGGCAAGCTGTATTTAGGGGGGAAAAACTCGTAAAATGTAAAATCGAGATAGCAAGAAACCAGAACCATTTATTTTGTAACAACGAAATTAAAACATTAGCAAATCAACTGAATTTAACTGGGCAATAAAAAGTTGTAATCTAATAAAAATGGCAGAAGAACAAAGCTCTTCAGTATGGTGTAAGAGCCAATCCATTTGGGATTCACATAAACAAAACCATTACTATTCTTTTTAATTTAAAATGGATCAGAATTGTGTGAGCGCCAAACACTGTCTCATTTAGTTGACTTCTGAAGGTGCAAATTGCTTTCCATTTCTTGCTGTTAAAAAATAACACAACCGTTCTTACGATTGTATGCATTCTCCATATGGTTAAACAACTCCTGAACAATTTACCCCAGTGGAGAGCACTATAAATCTCTTCATGTAGGCTTTCAGAAACAAATATTATTTAAATCAAATTGTAAGTTATAAGTTTAAGGCTTTTGTAAGAACAGCTTCAATGACAAAGTGAATTAAAGTATATTTAAATTGCATGTGCTTGATTTTAACAACCTTGCTTCTTCTTGATCATTCAACACTTTAAACCTCAAAGAGCCTTTTATGCAGTAAATATCAAAAGTTTTATCTGATGCAAGTCTTTGATCAAAGCTGCACCAGAGCTTTTGTCATGGAGCCACTAAATGTGTACTACGTTTTCGCAGAAGAAGCAGGGGGAAAAAAAGAACAGTTAACTCTGTATTCTAGATTGCTTATTTTAGCCAGTGCAATTATAAATCTGAATTAATTTATACTCTAGAAGAAATAAAATTTAGAATACATTTCTTGTAAATATGAATTTGATCTCCAGCTCTATATATTATACATGTATAACTTGATTCATATTTCAATTTTATGATTTTGAATTGTTTATTGTCCAGTTTGCAATTAAAAATAGCAACTTTTAAACTATACCCTTTTTCCTGATAATGTTGTACAGGCATGTAGGCAAAAGTATATTGCTAATTGCTAAAGCATTTTTAAATATTATCTTTTTTTTTTTAATCCTGGGATATCTACTGCATGAACAATATGTTATGTTATTTTAGATTTAAATATACTAATGGAGACAAAAACTGATAAGGAAGCAATGAACGTGACTTATTTTGGCACAAATATGAGACAGACATCTTTTTTTAAATTTTGGCTTCTTTCTACTTTTGGCTAAGGAAAGTTTAATGGAATAAATCCAAGCAATTCTGGGTATTACACATATCCTGCTTTTATGTCCTTGATGCAAGATTCTAAAACCAATGAAACCGTGGTTTTGTGGTTTACATCATAATGGAAAGTTTCAAGGAAACAGAAGATTACAGCAATATAAACAGGCCACAGACAAACAATTGGATAAACAGATTTGCTGGGATTGTGGATACTAATTTATTATTATTCCTGTACTGGGAATGAGACATTGATCTTTTTAAACTAAATTAATTATGCTAGTAAAAACACACATATTGTAAAATTCTCTTGGGTTCTCTTCTATGGGCTGATTTTAAATGATCTGAGCTGACTACTTCACATCCTACCAAATATGTTATAGACTCACTTAACCCTGCAAAATACTTCAGGCTATTTAGATAACTGATTCAAAACATACTGCTACTCCCCTCATATAATCATAACTTCTTTTCATTCCCCAGACCTCTGCAGAAGAGCTGCACCTTCACTGCTCTTCGGAAAAGTACAGGCAGTCCTCGACTTATAACAGTGCAATTAGTGAACGTTCAAAGTTACAACGGCACTCAAAAAGTGACCTATGACCACTTTTCACAGTTACGACCTTTGAAGGATCCCCATGATCATGTGATCAAAAGTCAGATGCTTGGGAACTGGTCCCTACGTACTTATGACTGTTGCTGTATCCCAAAGGCCAGGCGATCAACTTTTGTGACCTTCTGACAAGCAAAGTCAATGGGGAAGCGAGATTCACTTAACAACGGTGTTACTAACTTAACAACTGCAATAATTTACTCAACAACTGTGGCAAGGAAGGTCATAAAACGGGGCAAAACTCATTTAACAACTCAGAAATTTTGAGCCCAATGGTGGTTGTAAGCCAAGGACCAGCTGTATCAGGGAAGGAGCCGTCCTTATCTTAAGGGGCCAACTGTTTGGGAAGAAGAAGAGGCCACCACTGAGATGGCTCAACCTTGAAGCCCCTGAAATCAACACTCTGTTGGAAATGAACTCATACCATGCTTTCCCTCCAACAGGAGCAGGTTCCAGCTGGAGAAGCAGTCTCAAAGTTATCCAGGGCTTTAAAGGTATCAACCAGAACCTTTAATTGCATTCAGAAGCCAAATGGCAACCAGTGCAGCTCCCACTGTAGATGTTATCACATTCACAAATGCACTTGGGACAACTAATAATTAGGACACTGCATTATGAATCAACTGTGGTTTCCAGAGCTACAGCTGGTTCAAAATGCTATACAGGTAGTCCTCGAATTACGACCACAATTGAGGTCAAAATTCCTGTTGTTAAGTAAGACGTTTGTTAAGCACATTTTGCCCCATTTTACGACCTTGCTTGCTACAGTTGTTGAGTGAATCTTTGAAATTGATAAGTTAGTAACCTGGTTGTAAAGCAAATCTGGCTTCCCCGTTGACTTTGCTGGTGAAAAGGTTGCAAAAAGTGATCACATGACCTTGGGACACAGCAACAGTCCTAAGTATGAACCAGTTGCCAAGCATCTGAATTTTGATCACATGACCATGGGGAGCTTTAAAGGTCATAACTGTGAAAAACGGTCATATGTTATTTGTTTCAGTGCTGTTGTAATTTTGAACGGTCATCAAATGAACTGTTGTAAGTCCAAGGCTACCTGTATAGAGCAGATGATATAGAGCAGATTGTAACAATCCAATTGTACATTTCCCCCCTCTCCTTTCGTGTTCGTAACTCTGGTCCATAGAAGAACTGTTACAGAGGGGCAACAGATTGTCATGGAATCACATGGGCCCCAGAAAGAAGTCCCTCATCTTTCCATCCCAGTATAAAAACTGTGTTCTGAATCATTGAGCCTTTCACAACTTGATGCCCTCAGAAGTGTTATGACTGTACTACTTGGACCCGCTAACCAGAATGCCCACTACACAAAATTGAGCTAGTTGGATTATTGTTATGGTACAAGACTTCACGTCCTATGGATGAGAAGCTGGAATTTCTAATCCTTAGTATGACAGGAAAGCAACACAACAGATGCACAGGAAGCATTCAGAGAGATTTGTAAAAGCATCAAGACGAAATTCTATCACTGCATTGACAGCTAAGATTATGCAAGTACAGACCGATGTTTGAAGTCAAGCATATGCAAATCTAAGTACTGGTTGGCTGCTTAATCAGCCAGGCGTTTACACTGGATTTAGCACTTTATCCACTTATCTTTTGTTATAATTATTAGTAACAATTATCATTCACATTATGTCCTTTTCCAGAAAACTAGAGAGAAAAATATTCATATTTTTCAAATGCTGTGGGGATGGAGAGAATTTTACTAAAGTAATTAAAACTTTATAAAAATTCTGAACAACAATGGTTGAATTTAAAGCGATCTCCACAATATTAAAACAATTAAAAGCAAAAATATCAATTAACCTCTTGTGAATCCTGTTGTTAAACTTAGCTGACTGCATATAGAAATGGATAGCATTGAGTTCAGATTGGGTAACCCATTGGCTTAAATCAAACTCATATCAAACTCTTTAATATGGTCCTTCATGATTACATATCACTTCCACAAAAATAGAGCTTTTTACATAGAAGCCTTCCAATTTCTATTTCTTTTATAAGCTGGAAAGCAGCCAACGTCTGAATTTGATAGCAGCAAACATTCCAACTGTGTGAATAATGAATTGCTCTCCTCCTGCTCATTGCCTTATGATGCCTTGCCAACAGATCAGACAGGGTGTACATTCCATTATTAGTGACTCACCTTATGCTGGGCAAGCTGCATCTTAATTTTGTCTGGATCATTTGCAATTTCCAATTCGGCATCTAAAGCCTTTTCTGAATCATCCAACCACTCAGTAAGTTTGATCCAAGCTTCATGGAACTGCAGAAAAATAAGAGGTTTGCTTGTGTTTTTCCAATGATAAGATGATTAATAAACATTCAGTCTCAAGATATTAAATGTGAAAAATAATCAAAATCAAGGACTTAAAAATGGGCCTGCACAATATATTGAAAAGAATGGCTTGTTTTTCTTTCAAACAGCCCTTTTGATTTGTACATTACTTTATAATACGTATTTGTTCTTGCTTATTCTAATTCTTCCAGTAAGGTTGATATAATGTAAGTGTCACTGATGGATAATTAATGCACTTAATGATGCATTAATGCATATGACTAAACCTTGCTATATCTAAGGTGAATTTGAAAAGTATTTTCAACTACTATTTCATTGAGTTGATTGCACAGATGATAATGTCAGGCCTCAGGTAAAGTCAACAGTACAATGAGTCATAGAATCAGAGAGTTGGAAATGGTTGTTTAAACCAAGTAATTCTGGCAGCGTCTCTTCAGCTACCATATGAACAGATCGAAAAAGACAGGCCACCATTTATCTGAGTGCTTAGTTTGGGCTTAGGGAAAAATGAAAAGGAAAAAAGGAGGAAGGGCCTTCTAGTTATTCAATATCTTTCAGAGAAGCTTCTGGTCAGAATATGGGAGGTGATGGCAGAAACCTGTTAATTATATGGGAATATGCCTAAACAACAAGAACAAAACCCCCTAAGGAATATTTTCTTCATAATTGCTTCATCATTTGCCTGCAGTTACTAATATTTCTCAAAAACAGCTATCACTATCAATTTCACTACACAAAGACATTTTTACTTGTTTCTTTAAAAATAACCCAACTGACTATTAATGAAACACTTGAATTTTTTTATGATTGTAGCTGTCATCCATGCCTTAGCTCCCCTTAGATGCATTCATCAGAACCATGCAGAATTAACATTATGTGTAGGAAATGCTCCTCGGATCACTCTTCCCCCCTTTTCTTTCAGGCTCTTGTGGAGTTAGAATTAAAAACCTCAGCATAACAATTTACATCTCATTTCAGATTACGGAACAACTTGAGAAAGTTAGTTAAGTTTACATACATAATCCTGGGGACAAAGTGTGTGTTGATCTGAGATATAGTCTTTAAAATTGAGAAGGCGCATTGCCATGTTACCTGTTTGGCACGCTTCCTTGCGTCATCCAAGGCTCTTCCTCTTTCTACTAAACGCTGAACTACTTTTTCCCACCTGCTCTGGACACTAATGAGAAGATTCTTAATGAGGACCACATCCTGTTTCTGGCTGAAGTACTTCAAATGAGTTCCAGTTTTGTCTAGCTGGATAATCTGGTCACGATGAGCATTTACTTCATTGGCAAAGACCTTCCAAAGGAAAAAGGTAATACTGAAATTTGAAAAATATCTAGAAATGTAAAGCTGCCTATCGTATTGGCAGAGAAAATGTATGATGTTACTTAAACCAATCTTCAGAAGCTATATGTTGCTGAGCTAATTTATGTACAATTCAGCCCAATGCATCTAGGGGTGGAAAGTTATGATTCTGCCCCTTTCTTTCATACCTTGTGTTCATCAATCTGAAATAGGACAGTGTCTAAAATAAGACTTGGCCGAGATGCCATTGTCAAAGTTTGCTCAGCTTGAGTAAGCCAGTTGATAAAATCCTGTAGCGAATTGTGGAACTCCACTGCCAAACTGAGAGCTTCTTCCAGCTTGATCTGTAAGAACACAACATAATTAACCACAGTGGAAGCTTTACTGAACAGTAATTCATGTTATTGTTGAATATAATTTGGAGGAGGCCCATTGCTATTGGCTTTTCCCCCTAATAATTTTTCTAAGCTAATGCTAACATGCACTTTGTTCTAAAACAGTATCTCGATAAAATATTGCAAGAACAATAGTTAAGCCGAACAAGAAGGGGGGCGGGAATGGGGATTGAGCAAAAAAGAAAGCATCCCATGCGACATACTGACTTCTTAAAATAAAAACAATATCACCATTACATGTTCAATATTAAGACCAAGAAGCATTTAGACAGAAATTCTGAAACAAGCATGCTTCCTAGTTTTGATCTTACTTGCACAAATAGGGACCTTGTGCTCAGTACTCTATGAAGGGTGCCAAGAATGGCTCAGAAAACCATTGGGTGAAGTTAACATTATAATTTAACACGTGTCACAAATGACAGAAGAATTTATGAACCAGAGTAGCTTATCTTTAAAAACGTTTCACTGATATCTTGCCCTCCAAATAAATTGTGGCTCCTAGTATTCATAAAAGAAATCTGCCTATAATCACAATAGCTCCAAATTTTGGGAAATGTGATCCCAAAATATCTTAAAAGCACTTTGTGAAGGAAGGCTTACCTACGTCATAAGTGACAGCATGTGCAAGGAAGTGAAAAAGGGACCTCCCAGACATGACTAAGTGCTTATAGCTAAAAGGGGCATACTGAGCCACTCTGTTAATTTCTACTACACTAGTCCTCAACTTACAATCATTCATTTAGTAGCCATTCAAATTTACAGCGGCACTGGGGAAAAAAAGACTTATTACCATTTTTCACACTTATGACTGTCACAGCATCCTCATGGTAACGTGATTAAAATGCGGATGCTTAGCAATTGGTTCATATTTATGACACTTGTGGTGTCCCGGGGTCATATGATCAACTTTTGCAACCTTATAACAAGCAAATCAATAGGGAAGCCAAATTCGTTTAGCAACCATATTGCTAACTTAATAACTGCAGTGATTCACTTAACAATGATAGCAAATGTGTCAAAACTCACTTAACAGCTGTTTCCCTTAACAACAGAAATTTTGGGGATCAATTGTGGTCATAAGTCGAGGACTGCATGTGTATGACCAAAACAAAACAAAACAAAATCCCAAAAAACTCTTCTCCCCCCAAATATCTTCATTTATTCATTCATTCACTTCTGTTTTTTATATTTGTATTTCTATGGCTTCCAGATGAAATGTATAGTCCAAATCAGATTACATTGTTTAACTGAGAAAACCATGTTTACTTCTATGAAAGCGTATGTTTATCAGTAAGTTGCTCCTGACTCCCTAGACACAACATGGTTTCTTCACTTAATACCCTGAAGAACTGTTATATTCACAGTGTCAACGATGCTTTAAAGCATACTGTATATTTCCAAATGGCAAAATGATGGATTAGGGGACTGTTTATTCCTCAAGTCTGTAATCTATAAACTCTAAAGAGACATTTTTGTTTTACAGAGACCGGACTACTCCTAACAGTTTACTGATACGGTTTTTCTTATGGGCATGGATGTTTGGCTTTATTTACTACACAGATTACGTGGTTCCATTAACTCTTGCTAAAGAACACCACAACCCTCCTACACTGAAAATAATCTAACATTAAGCTTCCTAAATGCGCAGACAAATTTCTCATATTCATTCTATAACATACTTTTCTTTCATTAAGTTTGGTTTTTACGGATTCCCATTTTTCTTTAAGATTATTTATATCCTGCTCAACATTAGTTTCCATAGACTCTGGGCATCTTGCAAGCATCTGTAGGCCCTTCTCCATCAGACATCTGTATGTTTCCTCCTTAGCTTCAAAGGCAGCACAAAGTTCCTAGACAGAAAGAGAAAATAGGCCACATCATTTACAATCAATGTTGATTCTAAACTATTAACCTCTAAAGCAGTTGAAGGGACTATGGGCTCTCGATTTGTGGGGGGAAGGTTGCGTGAGTTAAGAAATACACATTGTGGATAATGTGAAATGTTCACCAGATGTCACTAGGAATGTGCCCATTAACAGCATACAAAATATGGGAACTCTGGTTAGCTACTATAAAGTTGTGTATATATAATTTATATTCTGCCACTTGTCCTAATACCAAACTGTTAATTTCCTCTAAATTTTCCAAATAGAGAACGTACTACTATGTGTCTTAATCCCCCAACTTTATTGTCCATTTATTATTTCTTGATTTCATCCAACTCCAGTTGCCAGTGTTTAAAGACAGAATCTATTTTATTTTCTGTGTCCAGACAGCACAGTTGTATTACTTTATTTTCAGTGAGTTGAAGGCTCATTAAAATTTGCCTATCTCCAGGACTTGGAATATAACATACCCAAGTCCAATTTTACTTGCATATTCATAACTTATAGTTAGTGGTTTGGTAAGCATTGCCAAAATTCCAGTCTAGGTCTCGAATGCAAAGATGTGATTGAGAATGCTTCTCTCTTGGGTAGGTTTTTTTTTTTAATGGATTTCTTTGCCTCTGAGTAATAGATCAGATTTTCCTGGGTTATTTTCAGTCGCATTAATGTCCCAAAGGTGCTTTTTCAAGAGGCAACTGGACTTTCTGGTTTTTCTTTGAAGACATTTTGCTTCCCATCCAAGAAGCTTCTTCAGCTCTGAAGTTGCAGAAATGATTTGCTAAAGTAAAAGGCATTTTTATTCTTTTAAAAAAAATCACTAAAAAATAAAGTTTTTTCTGAATTTGGAATATGCTTATTTTTTTGTTACGGATTGAAGACTCCACATATGAAATTGTCTTTTAATGTTTTTTAAATTGTTGAGTCATTTTGACTAAAGAATGCACGCAATTTCCTTAAAATTGTTTTTGTCTCTAAACTAATGTGAGGACTGTTCACCTATGGTAATTTACAAAATTAATGCCTTTAGAGTTATTTTCCTGTGCAGAATTTGCACATTTTTCATTCCAAACAGCCACAAAGCGTTAGTTTCCAAATTTGGGCCATCTGCACTACTAAGATCCTTACCATATGGGTATTAAGCTGCTCTCTTGCAGTCTCTGGTAAGCCACCAACAGGCTTTGATGCCAAAAGGTGACGCTCAGTTTCTGTCAGCCATTGTTGTAAGTCTTCAACATCACCATGGAAACCCTGGGCCTAAACAAAATGTCATCATAACACTTCATGGTATATTTCATTACACAGGCTTGCTGTATCAGCTAAGACATTGCAAAAGTGGAACACAGTAAATCACAGGATTTTTAAAAGCCGACAAACCTAAAGGAAAAATGCTGTTAAATTAAGAATTCCTTAAACAAAACAAAACTGTTAAAATTTAATTTTAAAACAAAACAAAAGATTAAAACAAAAATTATACATACAGTGAAATGCTGTTGAGTGAGAAGAAAAAAAAGGAAAAAACTAAGTAACCTTACACCAATTATATAAAATGTACTGCTGATCATGGATTTACAGTTCAAATCCCAATTTATGACTGAGAATTTCTACTTGGAAGCTAAAAATACACACAGAACAATCTGTCCAATTTAAGATTTCTAATTAGATATTTCAAGCTATTAATAATTTATAAAAAACTATGTTCCAATGCTTTTCTATTGCAGAGATAGGAAAGTGTAAGGAGAATTTTGAAGTGCCTACGTACCTTTGGCTTCAATAGGTCCAAATTTAACTCAATACACCTGGATGGTCTTTTACACTTCTCATACATACCTGGATCAAAGCACTGTCCAGCTGCTGCTTCCTTTTTTCTGTTTTTTCCAAGACACTTTGCCATCGTTGATTCAGAAGCTCAAGTTTGCTTTGCAAATTACTAGCTTCTTCCACAGCACTTGACTGAATCAGATCATTTCCCGCTTTTTTAACTGTTTCCACAGTAGACTGGTGAGCTAAGACATCATTTTGCAACACCTGAAGGAAAAAAACATGTAATTCCTTTCTGGTTTTTAAATCACTCATTTCCTTCAGTTCCCTCTGTAATATCATCATTTCAATAAAACCTAATTGGTAATATTTAGAAATAGTACAAATTAGAAGGCTTGCATAATTGAGCGAATTCCTTTGAGATATAAAATATATCCTCTTTGAATAACAATTCTTACTTATTTGGGATATTCTAGAGCAGTTGGAAAATTCTGGAAGTTGAGGTCCACACATCTTAAAGTTGCCAAAGTTGAGAAACACTGCTGTAGAGAGTCAACAGCAATAGCACTTAGACTTATATACCACTTCATAGTGCTTTACAGCCTTCTCTAAGCAGTTTTACAGAGTCAGCCTCCAACAATCTGGGTCCTCATTTTACTGACCTTGGAAGGTCAACCTTGACTGGTCAGGATTGAACTCCTGCTTATGGGCAGAGTTGGCTTGCAATACTGCATTCTAACCACTGCACCACTATAGTTTTTTGTCAAATCAGCATACTTTTTATTGGTCCATTTACTGTGGTTGTTGATACAGGGATGAGGTGTGAGGGTTCCTCTCATAAATACAAGCTCTAAATCCTCAAATCACAAATATTATTTATTATTATTTGTTTTATTTATATATGACTTTTAACTCTATGAATTTGGGGAGCGAGAGGGAGGGGAGGGAGAGAGACTGCTACTTGAAAAGACAATACTACATTTAACGAGCAAAACAGAAGAAACATGACTCAAGAAAATAGGCACGCAGGAGTCAGTGTTATAAGAAAAGGGGCTTGGGAGTCATTCTTCAGTTAGGAAACAAATTTTCAAGCCTTGGACCTGAATTCCTGAATATGTGTTCCTTCTGGTTTCCTGACTGATTGTGGACTGGCACATGATTAACTCGGCGCTCATTTTTTGGATTTGTCTGCACAGAAGTTTGGCTTCTGAAATATGTTTGCTTTTTCCTGAGTCCTGCATTCATGCACTCTGTTGAGGTTTGAGCTCCCAATAACCTTTTTTCAAAATCTGACCTATTTCAACTGTTAATATAGAGCAGTTATTTCCATTCAGCAATCATATCTAACAATGAAGCCCAGAAATACCAGTTACGTACATGATGTTTGGCCAGCTCAATTTCAATAGCTTTGGGGTCACCTCCCACTGGCCTCTGTTCATTCAGCAGGTCTTCAGTGTGTGTCAGCCATGTCAGCAACTCATCCAGAGCATGCTGGAACTGCCCCAAAGCTAATAAAGCACCTTCCAGTTTATGCTGTTCAAAAACAAGAATATAAAAAAAATTGAAATCATGACACAAATGCTCAATCTTCAATCATTTCAATGTGTGTGGAAAACTAATATGAACACCTACATCCAAAATTTATTTTATATATAAAATATAATCTGAAAACCAGATTAGACAAGAACTTTAATGCTACCGTGCTTCCCTGAAAATAAGACAGGGTCTTATTTTCTTTTGACCCCCAAAATACACGCTTGGACTTATTTTCAGGGAGGTCTTATTATTTTTGAGGTGCAAGAGGCGGCGAGCATGGTCACCTCATGGCTGCTGCTGTATTTTGGGGAGGCCTTATTATCCAAGGAGGTCTTATTTTCAGGGAAACAGAGTAGTATCATATTTTCTTGTAATT
>JANHFT010001093.1:678954-702399 GCA_032467955.1 Pseudoxenodon macrops | reverse complement strand
GAGCCCTCTGCGGACACATGAGCCATCGCCACAGTCTTGAGATAACAAAATTACTTAGTACCACATATGGAAGCGGTTGGCCCGAAGAAGGCTTAACTGCCCAACAAAATATTTACATAATCATTTTTATAGCAGCTGGTTTTTTTTTTACTGGTATCACAACTACCAGTAACTAGTTTCCTAAGTATTGTTTTAAAGTTGAAGAAGAATAAAATATTTCTCCTTTCAGCAAGTTTAACCACAATGTCAAGTACAGTAACTTTTAACTGTCCCTTCCATGAACTGATGTCTGTCAAAATCCCCGGGGCTACAGCCTGGCTTTCTTGGGACAGCAAAGGTGACCAACATGCAAGTGCTTCAGCGCATAACACCAGATATGTCATTGGAAGGAAAAATGGCTAAATTGCGTCTCACTTATTTTGGCCATGTTATGCGTAGGAATTCACTGGCAAAAGCAATTATGTTGGGAAGAGTTCAGGGTAAAAGGAAACCAGGTTGTCAAAAGAACACAGAGGCTGGACACCATCAAAGCTGACACCAGAAAGAGCATAGAAAAAGTCAAGTAGTGCAAGATCAGAAGATGTGGGGAGACTTGCCCATAGAACCGCTAAGAGTCAGACACAACTAAAGGGATATCACCATCACCATCATCACAATCCTGCCCCTCCCTCTTCTATCTCTCAAATGAATAATACTGGATATGACCAAGAGATTTCATGTAGATATTCAATCACACATCCAATTTCCCCCTTCTTTATGTAGAGAAAGAATTATATGGATTAAGTATCTATGCTGACTAGCTATTATTTCTACAATTTACTGTTTTATTATGATGCGAATCTATGAAGATGAAAAGAACCATAAAATACAAACTTTCAGACAAAATTATTATCTTTTCTTTTGATCTTTAGAGAGTTTGTACCTATTCAGTAAGCACTGCAAATCAATGGAGTGCAAATGTTTTATAAATGTGACAATCTATTGTAGATTAAAATTAATCCCAAATCATATTTTTAAACTATATCACTAGGAAAGAATTTTTACTGCATCAATATTCTTGGTTAACATGCTTTAGTGAAAGTATCTTCAATTAATATGATTTTATATCTAGCATTGTGCTGTAAATCAGAGGTCCCTAACCCCCAGGTCGTACGTGGCGGGCGAGTGCGTGAAGCTTTATTTGTGCATGTGCGGGATTAAGTTGCATGCGTGAAATCCTCCCTTCCTCCAGTCCACGGAGCCAAAAATAATTGGGGACTGCTGATCTAAACATTAAACAGAAATTTTAATTTAAATGTTACTGTGTTTCATCACACATGGAACTTTTAAATAACCTCTGAGCTGTCTAAAGCAATCTTTGTTTCCGGCCAGGATGAAGTCAGTCTGAGAGAAAGGAGGAGATTCCTTCTTGGTATTTCTTAAGAGTAGATGCCAGTACTTAGTTAATTAAGCTAAATGCTATCAGATGTTTATAGTAATTCCATGTGGAGGAGCCTTAGTGCTACCAGTCCAAAGCCACTGGGCAGCTATTACATTTTTCTCTTTTGCTGGGTTTTGTGTAAGAAAAAAAAAAGGCAGAAGATATTATACAAGAAACCCACAATTAGAAACGGAAAATGTCTCTTAGCCCCGCCAAAAATTCTGTAACAGGGATGGGAGGACTGCACAATTAAAGCCTTGTCTAAAAATAGCCTCTAACGAACTTGCAGCCCATTTATAGTGAATGCAATAAATCATTGCTTTCTAGTATTATAAGAAAGAGTGAATTCCTACAACAATATTTAAAAATGTCACTTGGAGAATTCATTTTATTTTAACCTTGGGTACATTTATGTTGAAGACATCTGCTGTTGGCAAGCACTCTTAAACTAAAGCTCACTGAACAATAAAGTTAGTTAGTATGTGTGTGTCCGTGCGCATAAGTGTGCATAGATAGACCTAGGTCTATCAATGTTCTGTGAAAACACACTGCCCTGCTCTTTATTTTGAGGAATATTTTTTTATAAGTTGAGAAAATGTACATATTTAGTATTTATCACAAAAGTACACTCAAACTATTTTTTGGGGGGAGACAATCAGATTATTTTCTTTTACACCAAAGAGATTTGTCAATGGTTCTGATCCTTGAGCAGGTAAGAAAAATAAATTTATGTAACCGTGATATGATTTCCCCCCCCCCCACCTAGCATATGGAGACTTGTACTCCTGATAAGATGAATATGTACTGCAAATACAGTGATATAAATTAGCAAAGCTATCCAATGGGAATATATCTGCTTTCCTTCTGAAGAAAAACAAAAAAAACAGCACCAACCCCTCACACACACACCCCCCACACACACAAAATACCTGAGTTGATTGAGAAATGGCTTCATCCAGTGCTTGGGCCCGCTTTTTGACATCTTCTTTAATTTGACTGTAAAGAGCATCAGCTGCTACATATTTCTCTTGGATTAAAAATCCCTCTTGTGGGCTCAGCTCCAGGAGTTGAGGTCCAGTTTTGTTCATTTTATCTATGTGAGGCTTATGCTCAGCAATCAACTCTCGCAGTTGCTGTAACAGAGCAAAATACTTTCAGTATCTCAGCCTTACTATGCCACATTCTAGTTGTCTATATCTCTTACAAATTCAAGTAGCATGAAAAATGTAAACATCTCTTCTAAAAACAAGGCCAAAGTGTAACACATACTGGATGTATGCATTTAAACCACTGCCTACAGACAAACTGCTTTCACCTGTAACTGAATAAGTGAAAGAAATTGTATCTTACTTACAGTACATTTAAAAGAAAATATTGCACCCATACTTTCTGTAGGTGTAAAAAAAACGAATAAGCCTGTGCATTATGAATAAAAATGGAAAACACTCTGACTTTCCTGCTTGTTATAGCACTCTCAAACACTAGCAAGCTATTTTTAGTCATATTTAAACAATTTGGAAACTTTTACAATGCTGGTACTTAATAAATCATTTCTAGTGCTGGATAACTGGCTGAATGTTTTTATTAGTTGTCTTACGTTATTCTGTTTTCTGCCTACAGTTTCTAGTCTGTTTTTTAAATATTCTGGTTGTTCAAGGCACTGGTTTTCATAGTATAGTTTTAAAATTAAGTGGAATGATATGCCATGAAATGATATTTATTTAGGAGATTCCCAAGTATTTAAATTAAGCATTATCTTAAAATGTGTCAGTTTCTAAATTATTCTAAGAAGGACTAAAGTTGAAATTTATCTTTTAAGTTTTGTTTTCATCTTCATTATAAAAACACAAAACATATATATTGTCATCTTGTTAGAACGATGTTAATGCCCTGAAGTATAACAGTTCATTTCAGGACACTGCTATTTATGAAATTCAGTCCTTATTAATTGCTTCTCTGGCCTGATGAAAATAATCTCAAATTAAGCATATATAATCAATTTTTAATTTTTTACAAGGTAACAAATGGAAAGTACAAAAGCAATACAGGTAGTCCTCAACTTACAACAGCTCGTTTAGTGACTGTTCAAAGTTACAACAGAACTGAAAAAGTGACTTATGACCATTTTTCACACTTATGACTATTGCAACTATCCCCATGGTCATAGTCAGGTGATCAAAATTCAGACGTTTGGCAACTGACTCATATTTATGACGGCTGTAGTGGGTCATGGGATCCCCTTTTGCAACCTTCTGATAAGAACAGTCAATAGGAAACCAGATTCATTTAACAACTGTGTTAAGTGTGTTAACAACTGCAGTGATTCACTTAATAACTGTGGCAACAAAGGTCGTAAAATAGAGCAAAACTCAGTTAACAACTGTCTCACTTAGCATCTGAAATTTTGGGCTCAATTGTGGTCACAAGTTGAAGACTACTTGTTGCAAATCAGAGAGAAAGAGACAATAAAGGTGTAAAAGCTGCACAGCCCTAATTATTTTTAAAATTATGTGATTTCTTATAAAGAAAAGAATATGGCATTGCTCTTGATTTTTGAAATCAATGACATTTTCAAAGATGCTTGTAACCTCACCCAATGTTGTCCCAAAGGACTGTCCTTTGGGACAACCATGACCTGAATGGTTGAGAATCTCCACAGACACCTTACCCGATGTTCTTCTTGCTGTTGCCTCAGAGTTTCATATTCAAGAGCTGGTGCTGGAAGCTGGGAGATGATCGTCTCGGTTTCAGTTAGCCATGGCCAAATCTCTTCATAGGTCTCCCAAAACTGGCTAACTAGAGATTGAGCCCGTTCTAGTTGCAAGTTTCTCTTGGAGTTCATTTGACAGAGCATATCGTATTTGTGCAAGAGAGTTTCCAGTTTGTTCTGTAACAAAGGTATGTATCAGATTTTAATTCGGCAAACAATTTTGTACACTGTTATTAACTGGTTTATAAAGTTCATAGCCCACTATTCTAGTCATATAATACTCAAGATGGTTTGGTAGTTGATAATTATAGAACATAAGAGCAGAGAAAATCCAATCCACAATTAAAAAATTGGTGAAACAAATGGGCTTTCATTATTTTCCTCAATATTGGGAGAGTGGGGGCCAAATATATCTAGTTAATGAGTCTAAGTCCCAATACATTTAGTCTAAGAAGGCCCTTTTGCCCATATGAAAGAGTTTGGCCTCTGATGGCAGTCAAATCTTCAAAAGGACCTCTACACTATTGTAGAAGTTTCAATCATTTTGATCAGAGTGAGAAATTAGAGAATTAAGAATCACAGATTTATTCAACCTTGGTTTAATTGCCCCCTTTGGTAGGATAGGAAGCCACCCAGAGTCGCCTCGTGGTGAGATGGACGGTAGACAGATTTAATAAAACAAATAAATAAATGAATAAAAATTTCAATCCTATTTTTTAACAAAAACAAACAAACAAAACTATGATGGTATTTCTCTTACCTAGTTATCCACAACAGATTTGAAAAATGGTATGTTTGATACATATATATCTACATCATCACAACAAGTGCATAGTCGTATTTTCATTAAAACAAGCAAACAAATAAAAGGCTACGGATGGATAAGAAGGAAGCACAACTGGGAAGTAGGCTCCATCAGAAATAATGACAAGATTAAAGAAATAGTGTGATTAAAGAAATACTTCTGGATAGGAGATGAGCAGGTAGCCCTTTGTAGAGAAGACTATATCTAGGCAAACTTCCTGAAACCAACCTTAACTTAAACTTTATTTTCAATGGGCCAAAGAATTTGTTCTATGCCCAGAAGGCTTTACATTTCAGCAGAGTATTCCCAATAACACATCAGCGAATACTGCATTTTTAAAAATCAGGTCCTCTCTGCAATTCTCATTTCCCTCAAGTATCTAATGTAGAAGGCCAGTGTGGAAGATGGCAGTGCAAATAGGAATCAGTGAAAATCAACTGTGTTTTCACACCACCTGAAGTACCCTAAGAAGAATCATGCCTTGACTATGCACTCAAGGAATAACGTCTGAGTGGATTTTCCACAAGAAACCAGTACATTCATTGCAACCGTTACTAAGAATGTTCATGTATATAAATTAATGGGCAGGTTTCAATTATATTTTCTGTTTTTCTCCCTATCAAAGGGACTACCTCTGTGGGCCTCCTAAGCCATAGAAGATGAGCACTAACTGGTGCATATGAGTAACAATTGCTTCACAAGCTTTAAAAATTGGATCTGTGTTTAGACATTCAGATTCATTACCAAAGTAAGTGCAAGTATTATTACCTTCATAACTTGTTTCTCCTCCTCTGTACATGTCTTCATGATCTCATCCCCAGATGAAACAAGTTCTTCTATTGTATCCTTGTGTTTCAAAATTTCCATGGTAAACCCCTAGTCATATAACAAAACAGATTGCTGTTAAGAGTAGCAGGAAGTTGACCGTAACACATGCAATATAAATAATATCAAATTTGTAATGAGAATTGATTTAACACATCACAAATGGGAGTTTGTTTACCTTTTGAATTTGCAGCTGAGCAAAGGTCTGGTCCCGTTCAAGCCTTATGTCACCCAGAGATGTCAGCTTCTTTTCTGTCTTGTCAACCCAGGCTAATTCATTATTAGCTGCCTGATCAAACTAAAGAAAGGCCATCAAAAAACAGTTATTAAAAGAAATAGAAATGTTCACTTATAAGATAAAAGAAATTTAAAAGCACAGTTATCATAATCCAGTTAGAAACTACTCCATCTCAAATAGCTACGGTCAATCCGTATTTACTCTTCAGGGATTTATGAATAATGGTGTCTAGATTATTGAGTGGGCTGCTTTTTGTCTATTACAACAAATATGACATAGTTTTTAATATTTTCAAGATGAACAGGTTTATTGTTGTGTAAGCTTTTGTACAGCATAAGCCTATTCTATCTGACGCCTGAAGGATACTCTTCAATTGATATCGGGTATCACAGTCATGCACTTAGAGGCATGTAGTGATGGAAATCGGCAAGCATTAAAGACCAAAGTCCATGAAATGCAAGAAGCTGTGAATTTCCACGAAAAGTTGCACTAATATAGAATAAAAGAGTAATTTCCAATAAAATTCTTCTTACAATCTAATGGGGGTGGGTGGGTGGGTGCTGGGATTGTGCCTGCTGGCTCACTTCCTGCTTTCTTCTGCATTTATTTCTTAGGGGCAGAAAAAGACTAAAATATGTCTCTGTTTGTGTTCAGCTGAATTTCAGTAGAAATCTGCTTATAATCATGGACACAGTTCCATGTTAAAATCTCTCTTTGTACTTTTTTTGTGGGAGGAAATACAGACTTTCCAGAAAGCTGCAAGAATCAGTGCTAATCATAGAAAAGATTTGTGCTAAATATGTTAGCTTCCTGTAACATCGGGATTTTTTTTTTGTGGTAAAGTCAAGAGGTCTCAAAGTAGCTGTATCGTGTCCATTGTCATTTTCGCATCAATCTTATTTTATGTTCCTTAGTGATTCTGAGATTTCTTCACTTTCTAAAATAAAACTGAACTGTCCAGATGTTTAGGAAGCTAACACATTTAGCACAAGACTATCCTATCTACATTTTGCTGCTGTCCATATTTAAGATTACTCTCTTGCTTTAATACAGGCCCTATTATTTAACATTAACATTTAAATCCAGAAAGCAAATTGTTCCTGATTCCTAATACAAGTCACTTGTGTCATATATATATATCTCCTTTATAAGTATTCTGGTGGTTTTACAGATTGTCTGGACAGAATAGTTCCTTCAAACAGTCTTTCCCCTGCATTCACTGTTGAATGGAAAGAGAAAGAAAATTCACACCCACTGCCTTTCCATCCCTATAGATGCACCCCTGCCTTCCCAATGGGAGAAAGTTCTAAAGAACCAGTTAAGACTCAATTCAGCTAACTTGCTTAATTAGATAATTGAATCCATAAATATATGAAGCAAGCTTCAATTCTATTATCAAATTATGAGACAAAAATGTTATTTTACTATTTGAAAGCACACACAGCATTCAAAGCAGGGGTAAAAAACTGATTCCAGGCTGAGGACTAAAATAACTCTGGGCAATTGTACCAAAAGTTGCATATCAGCAGTGGCTATTCCCCATTGTGAGAAGGTGGTCCTTAATTGTTTGCCTTTAGCAATACCCATACAATTCAGTCACATTTATACCTTTCATTTGTAGACCATACTTTTGAAAAGACTCTTCTCCACTAGGATTTAAAACTGTCTGTTGACACTGAGGACAGCTATTTTAATGCCTATTGCTGTGGTGGAACAGTGGTTAGAATGCAGTATTGCAGGCTAACTCTGCTGACTGCCATCAGTTCGATTCTGACCGGCTCAAGGTTGACTCAGCCTTCCATACTTCCAAAGTTGGTAAAATGAGGAGCCAGATTGTTGGGGACAATATGCTGACTTTGTAAACTGCTTAGAAAGGGCAGTAAAGCAGTGTGAAGCAGTATGTAAGTCTAAGTGCTATTAATATTGGCAAAATCAGCAAACAAACTCTCAATGGGAGACAACACAGTGCTGGGGGAGATGAGTTTCCTTTCCCAGCAGTGTGCCCTCTTCCTCCAAGATAAAGTTTTTAACAGACAATATTTTAAGGGGAAAAGTTTCCACATCAGAGAAGGTAAATGTACTGTTTCTCTCCCCAGTTGAAACTTTTCCTTCATAGTACCTCCCTGCACGACAATTTTTCTGATAGCAAGGAAAAGTTCTAATGCATGGGTGTCAAACTCGCAGTGTTACGTTGCTGTCATGTGACATTTCACATGTTTTTTCCATTTGTGGAGCTGGGGTGGGCATGCCCTGCAAATGATGCATCAGGCCTGTGGGCCACTAGTTTGATACCCCTGTTCTAATGTATGATCTAATGTTCATCCGGAGGTTAAAAGCTCTTCCTATTCCGAGTTTGAAGAAAAAGGCAGGGATATACAATAGAATTTGGAGAGGAAGCCAACAAGGTCAGTCTATGCCCTTTAGACAGAGGTCCTTGCCCTTCATGCTTCTTTTATGCCATCCAGAATTGACCATAACACTTGAAAAAGTATTGTATGAATCTAAATTGTCCTACAAAAGTATATGTTTGTTTCTTCAAAGTCACTATTGTATCATTGATCTTGAAGTTAGAATATTTACTGTATCAGCTATTGTACTGTACTTTATCACACTTAAAAGTAGCTGATGAATTTTTAAAGAATATTCAGAACGTAGCAAGAGCACTTAAGACTTATATACCGCTCCATAGTACTTTACAGCACTCTCTGACAGTTTACAGAGTCATCATATTGCCCCCAACAATCTGGCTCCTCATTTTACTGACCTTGGAAGGATGGAATGCGGAGTCTACCTTGAGCAAGTCAGGATTAAACTCCTGGTAGTGAGCAGAATTACCCTGCAATACTGCATTCTAAACACTGCGCCACAGAACTGATATTCTAAAGTGCTAAAAGATGTAGATTAAAATGAAAGAAAGCATGCTTCTAACACTTAAGACTATGGCAAAAGAGATATATCTTTACAGATTTTCTACACACTGAGATTGTGGAAGCCAAACACAACTCCTTAGGGAATGTGTTGCACAGTGTATGGTAGCAACTCAGGAGGAGAGGGACAGAAAGGCAAGCTGCCAGCTAGGAGGCATCTTTAAGTCAGCCTCTTCTGAGATCTGTCAGACAGATTTGTACTGGGAAAGGCTCCTCTTTAGATAATCAGGTCTAAAGCCGTCAAAACGAACACTTTAAACTGTGCCCGATAAGCAGATGACAACCAGTAGAGAGAGATCTTACAGGGATCAGTACATTGACTGGTTAATAACCCCATTTTGCACAAAGGCAGCTTCTAGATCTCATTCAAGGCTAGTCCTTTTATTATAAAGGACAGTCCTTTATTTGAAAAAGCTGCCTTTTACATTTATTTTTTTCAAAAATGCACTTTTTTTTTGTCCTTTATTTTGATCATGCAACTTTTTCTGTACAAATAGTACTACGTAATGCACATTCTCACATTCAAGGAATGTGAAAAACATGGACACTAAATCACACACACACACACACGCACAGAGAGACAGACACACACAGACACACACACCAAGATGCAATGTAACCAAAGGGTGAATAACTGTTGCTAAATCTGACTGGCTTTGGAACAAATTGGCACGCTAGACACAATTGTGCAAAGATGTTTCTTGTCACAGCTGCCATCTTAGAATCCAGGGACAGCTGAGGATCAAGAGTATTGCCAGACTTAAAGTGAAATTAATGGATAAGCTATCATATCTTGTTCTTTAATTATGAATCATAGCTGAATAGTAAACTATGTGGCCTGAAGATTCTCCCATGAGGAACTCTTTATCATACTGTTTAATCTATTTGAAACAGGCCACAAACATTCACTGCCTTTTTACAACTATAATCAGAGCACATATACTTGGCCTGCACACTACGCTTTAAATAGAGGCATTTGAACTGAGTCATACTAAATTAAAGGGCTAGTAAATCAGATCTTTAAAATTGCACACACACACAAATTATCCTAGAAACATCCTGATGCGGACATTAAGTTCACTTTAATGCTACATGCAATATGAATAATATTTATCGTTCACAAGAACCTACACCTACCGGTTTTGCATCACTTGTACAACCTCACATTTGATCCTATCAGGCACCATAAACTGCAGGCATTAAAAGGATTTCGATTTAATCTTTTGTTCTGGTGAAATTCTTACTTAGTTCACTGCATGATGTTCCTCATAAAGCTTCACAGTATGAGGCTGATCTGCAATTTTTGCATCAATCAGGAGACAGATGGCTATGGGAATGACTGGGTTTGCTTTGTTCTAAGATTCACGTCTGAAAATTATGGCAAGGATCCCCTCCCTCTCCAAGATGAGCCCCAGTTCTTGAATAATAGAGCCAATGTGTACAAGGAGAGTACAGTAAAAGGAAGAGAACATTTTTATTTTGACATGAATTCCCAGATAAATGAACTGGCCTCTGTGTGTGTGTGTGTGTGTAATGCAAACCTGATATAAGCACATATTACTCCGGTTACAGAAAGTTAAACCAATATTACTTTTACCTGTTGTGATCTTAAAATTGCAGCATCAATTTCTTCCACTTTTTGATTTAAAGTGTCACTCATTAACCGATATCGGTCATTGTCTTCTGTAACCATTTTATCTATCCCTTCCCTGGCTCTCCATGGCACCAGTTCCAACAAAGCATTGCTGACTTCATTGAGATTGTCCAATAAACTTTTCTTATCCTTTACTTCTTTTTTCAGTTCCTAAAAAAGAATATTTGAAATAGACACTGTGGCAAAAATCTATGTGATACTCTTCCCTTCATTTTTTAACGTTACTATAAGAAAGATGATATGCTGAATATATATTTAGGGATGCTGGGGGAAACATATCAGCACTATGCTGATGATACTATACTCTGATACAAAAAACAAATCGGCAAGGTCAGGTAACAAAAGTCAAGAATTATTATGTGTGGATAATCTACAGTTAGATTCACAGTCTAAGATTGGTGGAAATGTAATAATTCAAGTCCTAACCGATAATCTAAGAATTATTAAGGAAGCATCTAAAATATAGGCAGTTCCAAACAAGGCGATTTTTTGTAAAATTCGAGTGTTAAAATGTTTCCAGATATTAAGAAAGTCCGTTGGATATTGCTCTAATGGCTTCAGTCATGATTGGTTCAGATTTCTTTTTCCATAAGTGTTCCACATCAATCTGCAAGCCCTAAAATTTTATGTTTCTCGATTGTTATTATTCATGTATGTTTATTGCCTTGTGTGAGTCTAAGGCGCACGCGCACACACAAGGCAGAGGCAATAAACATATCTATCTCCAATGTTCCCCACCCTGTAAAGTGTGTTGGCTGAGATGGAGTGTCTTACCCAAAGCCACCCAGCCAGCTTGCATATCTCAGAGAGCTCTAGAACTCATATGTTTCTAGACCACTACCTTAATCAATATACCAAACCCAAATAATGACAGCAGGGACAGCCTTGGAACTGATAATGAAAGGTAGCTTCTACCTTTTAGGATTGACTGTTCTTGATAAAGAAGCAGTAGACAAGAAATACTATATACATTGTAATTAGTACTTGGTACTATAGTAATGAAGGCCCAGGAAAAGGTATTCAAGTGACATGACATGTCTATCCCTAAAAACATCAGAATGGTACAGGTATGTGGAAATGAAAAGAGTTTGAAAAGTTTGAAAACAGGATAAAAGGAGCATTAACATTTTTTAAAGCAGTGTTAAGAGAAAACTCTTGAGAATACCATGAATAGTCCAGAAAACAAACAAATGAACAAATTAAACAAATCAATCAACAGTTCTCATTTGAGGCATAAAAAACCAGCTTAAATAATTTAGACACGGTATGTCAAGACCTAGTGCTCTACTGAAGTCTATAATACTGGGAAAGATGGAAGGAAAGCGAGTGACCAGCAGCCATTGGGTGGACTCAATTATAGAGGTGGTGGGTGAACTGATGGAGAATCTGAAGAACCAGGTGAGGACAGATCATCCTGGAGAAGGTTTAATCTATGTCAGGGCCTTGAAGCTCTTCACCTCACTAACCCTTTCATTAAGTTTCAGGATGTTCGTCCACCCCAAAAATTTATTACATGAAAATAATTTAATAAATACTACCGTACTTTAACTAATAGTACTATAGACAATAATAATAATAATAAACCACAACTATAATGAATAGTTCCATAAATTGTTGGATGTGGATATCGTCCACTTTGGAGACCCTGATCTATGTGGTCAATAAGGTTTAACACCAGGGGTGGGTTCTAACTTACCTTGCCACTGGTTCGCTGCCTCCCATGCCGTGTGGGCAAGCCTTGTGCGCACGTGCATGTGCAGTAGAAAATAACTCTGAAAAATCCCCCCTCCCCAAAAAAGGCCAAAACAAAGATGGCAGTGCGTGTGCAGTGCCGGAAACTCGGCTTCTGCGCATGCGCAGAAGGAAAAAAAAAACCAAAAAAATTCAAAAATAATATTTTTTCCCAGGGAAAAAAAAAAAAGATGGCGGTGCCCACGGAGCAGAACCGGCTCTGTGACATCACCAGCGGACTACTACCAACTCGGTAGAACCGGTCCAAACCAGTAGGAACCCACCTCTGGTTAACACCAACTCTTATCAATACCAACTTGATGAATATGATCAATCAAGAAATAAAGTTATGAAAATATTTATTGCAAATAAGAAGCTGTACATGGAAAAAGTAAAGGTAATTTCAATTACCTTTACTTTTGTTTAATTCCTGAAGGGAAGCTCAGTCAAAATTTGATTTGAATACATTCTGGGGATTCACTGGGCATTTTACCATAGTCCATATGTAATCATAAGTAATATGAAGAATTCTTGTGTGTCGCTTACAATTTATAATCCATTTACCTCTCCTGCCAATAAAATAAGTAACTAATAGCAATGATGACATTTTAACATTATTACTTGTGTATTTGACTAGTCATGTTATAGCAAAGAGTTTATCAGCCATGTTCAATTGGCTGATTTTTCATAACAAATATGGTTTACAAACCACAATGTATATGCAATAAACTAAGCCAAAATCCAAACAACAAAATGTTAAGTCAATCTTTATTTTTTACATTGATACTCACTTTTTGTCTTTCTTGTGTTTCGCTTAATTCTTTGCCTTTGGGATCTTGAGAGTTGTATGAAAGTAACTCGACTTCAACTTTGTCAAGCCAAGAACAGAGTTCTTTATGAGCTGATTGGAGCTGCCCTGAAAGCTGAAGAGCTTCTTCTAGAGTCTTGAACACTTCAGAACTCAGGTTAGTGATATCCTTGTATCTTGCTTTGATGCCTTCCAATTTATCTTGAATTACAACAATTTCATCTCCTAAAATTTGAAAACAATATAATTGCCCAAAAAAAACAACACCAAACCATCAAGTTATTAATTGCAAAAATGAATAAGACTCCTATTTATGTATTAATAATTTGTAGTTTGCGGCAGATTTATAAACTATATTTAGAATAAAATAAAATACATAAAAGCCAGTATAATAAAGTTGCTTTAAGATTAAGCTCAGGTACTGTGACTTACATGGACACATTAGGGAACATCTTCTACTTCCCAGTCTAATTTACAGATCTGGAATAGTTCTCAATTCACCTACTAATCACAGTCTCTGTTGTTTAGTTTTCTGTCAAAAATGTCTAGGAACAGGGAGCTAATGTACTAACATCCAATGAAAGTATTACAACAAAATAAAATATAACATTTATTAAATAGGTCCTTTGGTACATCTCAGAATATGTAGATGATGGCACTTTTTATTTCTATTCAGATTGAAATCTGATCAATACACCAAGAGATGATTTATCAAATTAGCTAATGTTGAAAATGTTAGACCTACATAACCTAAAGACCTCTTGACCTACAATTGACCTAAATTCCCCAAAGACCTCTTGACCTGCAAGATTCAATGTATAACCAAAACCCACAGCAAATTATTTATGATCTTTTTTATGGGAACTTTTAATATCAAGAGACTTAGTTCACTGAAAATTAGTTCTATGAAAATGCTATTTAAATACTGGCAACATTCAGTACAGTAGAATTCACAAATAAGTTCCTGATGAATTCTGAACCCAGAATTTCTGATTTAGAAAAAAAGGCTGTCTAATTAAGATATTTTGTAAGGAAATACTGTAAATTAAGGATCTTGCCTTATTAGTCCCTCATTATTTTTGTTGGTTCCAAATATTAGGGCTCTTATTCTGGCAAATATATTCTTCAAATGAACATCAAGTAACTCAAACTATTACCAGACAAACACACTGGACTTATTCAAATTCAAGCATGTTTGCTTGTTAGGTAAACAGGTACATATGGTCATTGCAGCAAATAATAGAATTTATAGGCAAATCATATACAACCCACAATATTCCTATGGTTTATTTTTTAAAATGCCTTTACTTATTTTGGATACCCAAACTCCAGGATTATTTCAATAAATATAAGGGAGCACTTTAAGTTTTATCTTTAACCGGTTTTGAGTATACTTTCATAAAAAATAGTTTTCTGATAATCCTGGAGCAAACAAGATTACCTGTAGCCTGGCTAATTCTGAATATAACTAGTTAAGACTAGAAGAAACATTTTTCATCATGCTCTGGTTCTTCTCAAAACCCTAATTTGCAAAATTTGATGGCAGAAGAGTAAAAAGAGTTTAATTTTTATTGTTCAATATACAGCCAGAACATGACAGAATTCACTATCTAGCACTATTAAGATTGGATATAGAGATCTATAGCCCTTCAAAATAGAGGACTACATGGGTGGGGGATCTATTGTAAAATATCTGGTAAAGAGTTTACAGGTCCATTAGCCAAGTGAACCTTAATCCTATTGCTTCTAATATGCCAATAGGGGTTATATCCAAATGTTAAAGTAGACTGAATACTTTTTATTATAATACCAAATGACAGTTTTATTAACCATGCAGTTTATATTAGTAATCCAAATCTTTCAAAAAAATGTCAGCACTGTTATTTTGTAACCAATGAACTCATTGCAAATTAATTCAATGGAATAAAAAAGATGGAAGTGATAAATGCATTGTTTAATACACACACACACACCACCCTTCTCAGATTCAAACTATTATGTTTCAGAAACTTCATAAAGTCTAGAATTCACAAGATGTGGCCTTCTAAACCAGATGTGCTATGTGCATTTGGAATTCAATTTTTCACAGTACTATCTCTATTACAGAGGATGTGGTCCTGTTCATCAATTAAAAATATAATAATTTTTAACCTTACAACAACACTCACTATCACAATCATCTACTTAGCTCTCCTCCTCCTCCTCCTCCAGGAAAAGGGGGGAACAGAAAAAGACTGCTAAAATAAACCCCAATGCAATTGATCTATAGCTTAAATTATTGGTTGATATCTAAATGGATATATCACTTCATTCATAATTGTGATTTCATTTATAAAAGCAATACTTTAAAAATACAAAACATGACAAATATAATCAGTATTTCCAGGATCACAGATAGTGAAACTATAAATGGAAAATAATTAAAACTCTGCAGGCTGCTAAAATGTGTAAAAAACACTATAAAAAGAAGTGTCTGCACCCCACAAAAACAGCACCTTTCTACTCTAAGGCAGTCTGCTTTTCTTTTTTTCAGGCTTCCACAGGGAATTGAAAAAAGGCTGGCACTGTATTAAGAAGGTAGTTGGTCCAAAACAATTCTTCCAATTAATTACCAAACCCCATGCAGCAATAGCCATCTAATTATTGTTTGCTTAGAAAGAGGTGAAACTTTTTAAAATATTTCCATCAATGAGAAATTTTAGTGGTTACAAAAAGAAATCTCTACAAATTTTCCTCACAACGGCTGTGGTGAACATTTTCACTGACTGAACATTTACTTCTGTCAAGACATAAACAAAGACACCTTAGGAAGCAACAAATACTAGTCTGAGTAGCATGGAGAGGGTGGTATGTTGGTTTTCTGTCAGTAATTCTGGTATTTATAATCCTAGCCCAACATCACATCAGGAAAAGATAATCAATAAGGACTGAGGTGACTTATCATCACCATTCCACTCCTTGAAGTTATGTTTTATATTTTATGGCTTTGGAGCATAAGAAGGCCATGAGGGATAACTAGATTTTCATTTATTTATTATCCCTGCCTTCTTGTTCCTGTAAACAGTAGACATGCAACATAGAATGAAACTTGGTACAGTTTATTCATCTTAACTGTAACTGTTTTCATTCCCCAAAGATCCCTTTTAAAATCCTGTTGATGCTACTAATTCAAATATTTACTTATTTAAGTACAGTACGGTAATTAACTTTCCAAATGAAAAAGATTGCCAACTCATAATATAACAATTTATATTGTTATAATCAGCTGTCAATCAATATGAATCCAAGTCATTTTAAAAAATGCGTACAGTAACTATAAAGATTATCACGTTTATTCTGGACAGTGTTACTTTATAGTGTAAAAAAACTAAGTAAAAAGATGTTATTTAACTTGCCACTGATATAAAACATTCTCACCTGTAGTTTGTTTAAGAAGCAGTAAACCATTTTGAATAGCTTGATCAACATTATCTTTTCTGATCTTAATCTCTTCTTGAAGAACCTAGGAAATTTAACGATTTAAGAATATGGGGAATGAGAGAGAAAAGGCAACAGCACATAAACATCAAAGAAATCATCACTAAAACTTCTTCTTTTTTATAAGGAATAACTTTTTGTTACTGCTAAGGAATAATGCATTTCTTTCTTCATGGGAAATAACAAGAAAAGAATTCATGAGGTAACTAAAGAAATAAACATTATGCAGGATTTAGTTATAAGAAATAACTAAATAACTAATAAAATACAAATAATATGATTAATGATGGTAAATTAAAAATAACAGAAAATAATGGCAAATACCAGCATTTCAGCGTGCTGTTTCTCTAGTAAATCAGTATTGTAGTCTTGGACTCCCAATTTGCTCAGTTTGTCATGGACTTCATTCAACCAGTTCATCAATTCAACCTCATCTTCTCCAAAAATCTGAGCATTGCAATAGGCTTGTTTCAGGAGTTCAGCCCTACTTCTGCTTTTTTCTTGAACCTCAATGTACCGGCCTTCTGAAGAATCTAATTTCTCTTGAACCATCTCTTTATCTTCCCTGGAGCACAATGTGTTTAAAATTTGACCAATATTAATTGCTTGCTGCAGATTTTTATTGTGAGTGGTGATGTCTTCCTCTAAAGTCTACATGGAATTTTCAAAGCAGCAGAAAGGAAAAAAAAATATGAAAAGAAAATTTAACAAAATAATGTAAACAATCATATGAGCGCAACTAAATAAAAAAGCAAAAATGAATAAAACAATTAGAGTGATATAGAAATGCATTAAAAAAAACTCAGGAAAGAAGGTAGAGAAGGAAATTCCAATTCCTCTGAATGAGGAAGCTATAAAAATAACTCCAAGAGGCTGCCCATTAAGGTCTTACTTTATGTTGAGAAATTTGGTGTTGCAGTTTGGAAGCCTGGGTGCCAATGGGTTCTGAATTGGAAAGCTTCTTTTCAGTAGCTGCTAGCCATTCAACCAATGGCTCTAAGGTTTCATGGAACTGCTGTGCTACAGTTGAAATCCCTTCCAACTGGCGATGCCTACAAAATGCCAAGAAAATGAAAAACAAACATTTAGGCATCAAATACAGGAAAAAGATTCCAGATATTTACAAAGTTTAAAAAAAAGAATAATCAGAAATTAAACTTTGTGACTTAATAATAAAAAGTAGTCAAAATAAACACCAGTCCCATCAACAGAACAAAAGTTGGCAGCATTTTGTACTTCAAATCATATTTCAAAATCATATAAAGTATTAGCACCGCTTTATAAATTGTTAATAAGATCACACCTGGAATATTGCATCCAGTTTTGGTTACTACATTACAAAAAAAAAAATGTTGCGACTTTGAAAAAAGTGCAAAGAAGAGCAAGTTAAAGGGCTGGAGACAAACACATATGAAGAACGGTTACAGGAAATTGGGTATGGCCAGTGTAGAGAAAAGAAGAATTAGCGAGACATGATAGCAGTATTCCAGTATTTGAGGGGCCGCCACAAAGAAAAAGGGATCAACTTATTTTCCAAAGCACTGGAAGGCAAGGATAAGAAACAATGGTTGGAAACTGCTCAAGGAGAGAAGCAATTAAGAAGAGAAACTTCCTAACAGTGAAAACAATTAGCCAGTGGAATAGCTTGCCTTCAGAAGTTGTGGGTGCTCCATCACTGGAGGCTTTTAAGAAAAGGCTGGATAGCTACCTGTCTGAAATGATGTAGGATCTCCTTCTTGAGCAGGGGGTTAGTCTAGAAGACCTCCAAGGTCCCTTCAAATTCTATTTTGATTGATTGATATTTAACTACTTGCACACATATTGGTTACATCTGAACCACTTTACTCTAGGCTAGAATTGTTTTAAATTAAATCTCACAGGTGCAAAAGATATCAATCCTTTAACAAAATGATACTTAATTTGCCAGCTCCTCCATGCATTAGACCGTGTCCTTATGCCCACTTTATAATCCACAGTGCCTGCCTTCTAGCTATCCGCCTATTCATTAACCAAGGGAATAGATAAATCACGTTTATTTCATCTGAGGTTCTAGTCCTAACAGTACTAATAATGCATTTTCCCATCCAGCCTCAAAAGTTAACGCTCATCTTAGAACAAAAAATGCTTATACAGCAGCTTCAAATTACACAGTTTTCTTTGCTGTAGCTAGAAGAGCTCCCTGCTCTACGAGTAAGTGAATTCAAGTACCTCATTTCTGCTTTATCAAGCAATGCAGCCCATCTGCTATCCAGGAGACTCAGCTGTTTCAATATCTTTTCTTTATCTGCCGGCTCTGCTGACTCTGCAATTTTTTCCCCTTCACGCTTGATCAATTCAACAGTAGGCTTGCGGTCATCTAACAATCTCTGGAGAAGCTGGAAACAAAATAATCAAAAATTAAATTGCCAGGAAATGATGGCTTTGTGACAAGATGAAGAGGCTGATTATCCAAGGTCTGACTTACCGGCAAACGGGAGAGATTTAAGCAAGCTGTCTTCTGAAATGGCAGGCAACAGACAGACCAGCATTTATGCTTCCCATTGCATAAATAGCTTATTCATTTATTTAGCACTGATGGACTAAATAAATCCTGTTGTCAACTGTAGAGTTACCGTATTATTTTCCATTTTTATTTTAAATTTTGTTTCAACATTACACTGACGTCTCAGGTTGGCTACAAATAAGCATGCCTTCCTTGCTTTTATGAAATATAGTGCTTTCAGAGTAGGACATTCCATTAAGTTATGCAACAGCACTTCGAGATAGACCAGATCAGGAAACCGACTCCACAGGAAGGCTAGAATTAGCTTTATTGAGATAGGCTATAATAACAAAATGTCCCAAGTCTGCTTGTGCTTTCATCCCCACCTTCTTATACTCTAGTGAATCAGGGAAAAGTCAGCCTCAGCCTCTACTTAATACTATTTCCCTTCCCAAGACTTAAGGAATGCTTCCTTCCTCTTTGTTTACGTAATGATTTCTGAATATTTGCTTCAAGAGCATCTCCCCTGGCTCTCTGTATGACAGCAGTCCATTGTGTTTTCAAACGATGCTGATGAACCCTCTTACTAGGAACACAAGAATATAATACTTGCTCTTACTTTAAAATTATTCTCTTCTGACAGGGCTTTGTATAATATTATTTGTGTCCACCATTCTTTGTCCCTGGATATACGAAGTAGTTGTTATTCTGAACACTGCCTATAGATGCGAGTTTTTGCAAAATCTGTCTTTACTTTCCATCAATTCATTTCCTGTTAATTCTGTAGTAATGGCTTTATATTTTTGATTTAGTACAATTTTGCGACCAGCAGTATTCCTGTATGATCAATTGCTAGCATCAAACTTTCCTACATCAGCCTTTGGAATAATGATTTATAATATGCTTACAGCTAAAAACCCGTATCCATATTTTTAGAAGACAATAGTTTTATTACGTACAACAAATGTTATGATATCTTAAGAATATACTAATTTATTATAGAGTAATCTGTTGTAAAGTGTACTCAAGAAAACAGTATGGTTTTGTTGTTTTACAGGGTTGAGGAGGAGTGGCTGTGAATGATAAACCATGGGGTTCAAGGGAAGTGCAAAAAGCCTTCTTCACAGTACTAAGTGACAGAGGTGGGTTCCTACCGGTTCTATAGAATCGGTAGTAACTCCGCAATGATGTCACGGAGCCAGTTCTGTTGGTGTCTCCGGGGGCGCCACTATCTTGGATTTTGCTTCTGCGCATGCGCAGAAGCTAGTTTTTGACTGCCATGCCCGCACACTTGAGATGCGACCCTGAGCGAAGCGGCAGTAAGAAGATTCAGAACCCGTGCCTGTGCTTTCTATGCTGTGTCTCTTTGACTTCAACATTTACTGCTTACATCATATGGCTTTGTAACTCAGTGGAACAATTTTAGACATATAATCAACTTTCATAGACAACTGTCTGTTTATGTCACACCAAGTTGTAACTCTTTCAAGAACCATTAACACATTTTTTTTCCCCTAGCTGGACTGGCCTACAAAAATCGTATTTGTCAACAGCTGAGTAAACTACACACACAGAGATTCACCAATTAAATCCTTGCTTATTCTGTTCTCGAAGATAAAAAAATATGGGCAGTTCAAGAGCATGTGGTAGCATGTAGAGCAAAATAGAAAGCGTGCTCTGTAATCGTTTTAAGCAGAAAACAGAAGTACTCGGTTAAACAATTGAAGGCAACCCTCTGAGAAAAGACACCGCATGGTGTTTAGTGAATCATCTCTTCAGGCTGCCTGGGAAAGCAAGCAGCCAAGATGCAGCTGTGCAGAAGAAAAACTGTACTTGAGAGTCTCCTGGGTGTATACCGAAAGTTAGCTTGGGAGACAATCCAGATAAATTAAACTTCTTAATTGGAAATTAAGCGTACGGCCAAGCCTTGAGCTGTATTTGTTTTTCTCAGGATTATCTAATTACTATGATCATCGTAAGAAAGATTTTACTTTTGGAATGCCCTTAAAATTGTAGGAAAGGATTTTGTGAAAATGCAGCAAAATACATCAGGGTTTCATACACATTCAGTTTATTAGGTTTTTAGGGTTATATTTATACATTGAGGTTTTTGTTTTGTTTTGTTATCCATGCCTTGTGTATAGTCTTTTTATGTGATACACCCTCTGATAACTGTAAATAAAGTATTGATAACATGCCATTAAGCTAGTACTAATTCTTAGCACAACCACACAGATTGACTTCTACAGAATTATATGAATTGCTTCATCTTTCTCTCTGTTGAGCTTTCCTACGTTCATGTATTTTATATTCCATATTCCTCCTGTAATTCTGTGTTTGCAAGTTCAGATATTCTTTTTCTGTGTGGCAACACCAGCAACTTGATGTTCCAAAGATTTCAATCCAGATTTCATCCAATATAAACTTTGCAAACACTATTAGCAATCTCTTCAAATATAGTTTTTGTTAAGCATTTTAATTATAATAGTAAAAATAATACAAACTAAACTTAGAGAAAGAAGAAGCAGATGAAAAGGAAGCAAACGAAAAGTGCAGGAACAGATAAAAAGAAAAAAAAATGAACTGACTTTCAACCTTCATCACAACAAGCATAGATTGTAGATTTCTTCCAGGCTTTAACAAGTTTCTTTTGTAGATCCAATAAGAAAACATTTCCAGGTCATTCTCTCAATTTATCATTTGAATTTTCTCCTCTTAATTTTGAAAACTTCAGCCGGTTTCTTTTGCATTTTTCAATAAAGTGTATTTTTCCAAATCATTCTCTTGACCTGCCATTTGTAGCTTCTGATTCCATTCTTTCCAGAGATCCTTTTAATATTTGTGATGCTATAACATTTTGTATTATTTTGTAAGTCCTAATACATGTAGTCCTTGACTTTCAACCATTTGTTTAGTGACCGTTCAAACTTACGACAACACTGAAAAAAGTGACTTATGATGACCATCTTTCACCCTTATGACTGTTTCAGTATCCCCATGGGTCATGTGATCAAAATTCAATACATGCCAACTTGGCAACTGGCATGTATTTATGATGGTTGCCGTATCCTGGGGTCATGTGATCCTTTTGCAACCTTCTGACAAGCAAAGTCAATGGAGAAGCCAGATTCATTTAACAATCGGGTTACTAACTTAACAACGATTCATTTAATAACTGTGCAAAGAATAGTGGTAAAATGGGGCAAAATTAACTTAACAACCATCACGCTTAGCAATGGAAATTGTGGTAATAAGTCAAGGACTATATTAACTGAGATCAGGCTTCCTCTGTAGTAACCAGTTTCCAAAATCATCACTTATCTTTTGCTATGATTTGCAATTGCCAGGATAGTCAAAATATTTTTTTCCTGTGAAAAGTTGTTTATTTTTTATATTTAATTCCAAAATCTTATAATAAAAGTAAATATTCCAAATTTATCTTGACCCCTAATTCACGTATAACTTTCTTAGATCAAAATCTTATTTAGAGTTTTGCTGTTTATTACCCGCCCCCCCTTTTTTTTTTACATTTTAAAGCTTGTGATTCATTTTTCTCTTGTTCAGAGTTGAAGATGAAGTTGAAGAGTTTTCAAATTTGTTGCTGCAAAGAGTCTCTAATAGCTTTAAGATGGCTAATAGGCCATTTCCCAAAAGTGACGGTTTTGTGAACTTAGTGTCCTTTAAAAGGCTCTGCTGTGGTTGCAAACAAGATGACTGATCCCATTACTTCTCAATGCTCAAACCCATGGACAATCACTGTCATCTTGTCTCCTCACAAGAAGCAACCACACGTGGTTGCTTTTTGTGGGGAGCACATGTGGGCAATCTCTCATTCTATCCTTATCTAGGGACATTCCAAGGAACCAGTCTACTCACTGGTTCCTTGGGTCTTTGCAGCGGTTGTTGGCTCTGCTTTCACTAAGGTCTCTTCAATTTGCCACACCTCCCCTGGAACTTCTCATAAATGCCATTAGCATTCTTAAAGATTACGTGTTGAAAATCACCAGCTAAAGGAGAAAGTGAAGCAGTGGTGGGTTTCAATTTTTTTTTACTACCGGTTCTGTGGGAGTGGCTTGGTGGGTGTGACATGGCTTGTTGGGCGTGGCTTGTTGGACATGGCAGGGGAAGGATACTGTAAAATCTCCACTCCCTCCCAATCAGCTGAGGCAGAGAATAGATGGGGGTGGGGGCATTCAGAGGTGGTATTTACCGGTTCTCTGAACTACTCAAAATTTCTGCTACTGGTTCTCTGAACTACTCAAAATTTCCACTATCAGTTCTCTGAACTACTCAAAATTTCTGCTATCGGTTCTCCAAACTACTCAAAATTTCTGCTAACAGTTCTCCGAACTACTCAAAATTTCTGCT
>JANHFT010001093.1:610414-640096 GCA_032467955.1 Pseudoxenodon macrops | reverse complement strand
CTGCACCTCAAAAATAATAAGACCTCCCCGAAAATAAGGCCAAGCGCTTATTTCGGGGGTCAAAAGAAAATAAGACAGGGTCTTATCGGGGAAACACGGTATTAAAATTTTCTATAGTACAATAGAAGTGTCCTCTTCTTCACTGCTTTATCAGCTTTATCAGAAATTGGTTTTGAAAATATTGGCATATAGCATTTTCTTTTAATGAAGATAAAAGGTAATAGTTTAAGGGAAATGTGATACTTCCCTTTGCATGCATTGTAAGAATCTAAATTTTAGAAGTTTTCTCATCATTCTTTCATTTTTTCCCCCTCTTCTGACTACTGAGCGATTTTTTTATTAATACACTTAGCACCACCTAGTGGATAAATGCCAAACTATATAAATGTTTAAAAAAAACTATGAAACTTACAAATTGTAGCAAAGTAATTAACACTGAACTTTCTATTCCCTGGAAGAATTTAAGATTTAGAAGAGTGTGGTTAATGAATGCATTTGTCTTAACACACAGCTAAAACGGTCGATTCACCTACACTGATTCATGTAGGTAAAGGCCAAACCAAATAGAAGTTCATAGGTTAAAACTTGAATTATACCCAGAGGCCTCGTGAAAAACAATCAAGGCCCAAAGCACAGGTATAAAGTATACCTGGTGAGGAATAGGTACATAAATCATCAGGGGGGGGGAGGAATCATGCTGATTATTCATGCCGGTTTATGAATATATTTCCCACCAATTTTTATTCTCAGAAATACCACTGGGTTTTCGCTGGCTGGATTCAGGAGTGATCCCAAGTCAGTGCTCACTGTAGTACAGGTAGTCCTTGACTTACGTCCATTTGATTAGTGATCATTCAAAATTACAACAGCCCTGAAAAAAGTTGCTTAGGATTGGTCCTTGCAGCACTGACCACCATTGCTGCATTCTCATGGTCACAACCGGCATATATTTATGATGGTTGTAGCTTCCTGGGGGGGCATATGATTGCCATTTGAGACTTTCCCAGCCAGCTTCTGACAAGGAAAGTCAATGGGAAAACCCAGACTTGCTTAATGACCACGTGATCCACTGAATGACCAGAGTGAATTGCTTAAAACAGTGACAAAAAACAAAAAGATAAATTCAGGCACAACTCATTTAATGACCAACTGGCTCAGCTATGGAAGTTCCAGTACCAATTGTGGTTTGTTGAGGACTAGCTGTATATCAGCCCAATCTGACTTGTAGGGATTAAAAAAAAAAAAAAAAAGACACCAGGAGAGGCAGACTTGGAAAACTGTGAGAGAAAGGTGAGATATAATGCAATTAATTATTTTTTTTAATCCCACGCACATGCAATTCAATTTACCTTAGAGTAGAGAGTCTTGAAGCGGCCACTTGCTCTATCCAGCTTATTCTGTACCTCCATGTAAGTTGATGAAGTATCCATGCCATCTTTCTCATCATATCTGACACCTTCTATTTTGTTGCAGGACTTAGCAGCCTCCAATACTCTCTGTCCAGCAATGGTGATAAACCGCAAATCCCCTTTGTGAGAAATGACATCTTCGGAAAAACTCTTCTGCCTTTGCAGTTTGATGGTGATGCCGCCAAAGTCGGAGGCTCCAATCTCCAGGTTCTCGAGTTCTTGCTCCGCCAGCTGCAGCCAACTTTCAAACTCGGAGTAATCCGCATCGAACTTCTCGAGCTCCTCCTGTAGGGAGCGTGTTAATTTCAGCTTCTGTTCGGATTCAGCCAACGCAGTCTCGTATTGCACCTTCAGCTCCTTTAAGTTCTTTTGGATTTTTTCTTTTTCCTCTGGTGAAAGGTGATGTCCTTGCTTCTCGAGCAGAGCCTGGGCGGATTGTGTCGCTACAATGACGGCTTGTTGCTGGGAAATAATTTTTTCATGTTGTGCCTGGGGAGAAACCCAGAGTGCCTGGAATTAGGCTTTTGCGCTAGAGCAGGATACCATTTTTAGTCATTCTCTATTCATAGGATATTGAAAATTACATGGAATCAACAACTGATTCTTTACTATATGCTACGATATGCTTCTTCACTCATTTAATCTCCCATTGCCAAAGTGACCACATGCAAATCACATGTTAGAACTTATTCGAAAGGTTCTGGTTTGGGTTCATGTCAAAATATGTATTTTTTTAAAAAATATTGGATTTTTGTAATCCTATCTTTATTACTCTCAATTTACAACAGTTCATTTAGTGACCATTCAAAGTCACAACAGCACTGAAAAAAGAGACTTATGACCATTTTTCACAGTTATGACCTTTGCCGCATCCTCATGATCATGTGATCAAAATCCAGACACTTGGCAAGTGGTTCATATTTATGACCGTTGCTATGTGCCACGGTCATGTGATCCACTTTTGCGACCTTCTGACAAGCAAAACGGGGAAGCCAGATTCACTTAACAACTAACTTAACTGCAATGAATCACTTAACCTTTGTGGCAAGAAAGGTCGTAAAATGGGGCAAAACTCACTTAACAAATGTCTCACTTAACAACAGAAATTTTGGGCTCAATTGTGGTCGTAAGTCGAGACTACCTGCAGCAAATATATAGTATATAATACTCTTTCCTGCTATTTTCCCCACAACAACTCTGTAAAGTGACGGCTTTTATGCCTAAAACAGAATAAGAGCGCAGAATCTCCTATTTTCTAGACTGTTACATTTATCACTACACTAAATTGACTCATCATATACATTTCATCATATATGCTTCTTGGACATATATGGAAGTACTCAGGGGTGAAATCCAGCAAGTTGTGACAGGTTCTGGAGAACCGGTAGCGGAAATTTTGAGTAGTTTGGAGAACCGGCAAATAACACCCTTGGCTGGCCCCAGTGTGGGGTGGGAATGGAGATTTTGCAATATCCTTCCCTTGTCATGCCCACCAAGCAACACCACGTCCACCAAGCCACGCCCACAGAACTGGTAGTAAAAATATTTGGATTTCACCACTGGAAGTAGTCCTAATAGTGAGGCCACTGAGGAAATTCTCCTGCTGATTTACAGGGGCATTTAGGTTCCTATGTGTGTATCCTGTTGTTGTATTATGTTGGAAAATATTACAAAGAGGTGTTTTTTTCACTTTCCTCTGACTCTTTTTCCCTCTGACCTTTCTTTTCCCTGGGTACCTTCAACTCCAAGCTAGCAATCAAAACCACTTCTTGGTTCCACTCTTGAACCTTGTGGGTGTAATTTCAAATGAGAACTCTTTGAGCCTTGCAGTGCACCAAGAAAAAAGGAAGCGACTTCAATAGATTTAGGGACTTAGAATGGTCCCAGCAATAAGGTTTGATTCCACTAAGGTCTTGTTTTACATATTCTGGTCTCAGTTTTAAGCAGAGTGCAGAATGTGTATTCTTTTTACTCCATCGATACGTACTCTCTCCCCCTCTAGAATTGCAATTCCTAATACGGTAGGTGTATACATTACCTTAGCTTTCTGGTATTTCATGTTGAGATTATCATCCGACAATGTACGTTGTCCGTCTACAAGAGTTTCATTCTGTTCTTGGGTTTCTAGCAGGTTGCCATTTACTTCATCTTCCCCTCCAATCAGATCCTCTCCATCTCCTTCATGAAAATGAGTACCGTTCTGTTTGATTGTTGGCTTACATTTTGTATCTCTATGATCAGCATCCTGATCTACATTTGACAGCCAATCCAGAAGATTTTCTATCACATTTTTGCTCTCTTCAAGTTGTTGTCTAGCTGCAACCTGAACAATGGAAGTTCAAACCATCAATAGCTTGCTCAAAAATATTCACAGGTTACAGATACAAAATGTCCCCAATATATTATAGTAATTCAAATTTTGATTGAAAATGAAAGCACTTTCTGGCTATCAAAACAGTAAGTCTAAAAACAAATGTGAAAACAAAGATGCTCCTTGATTAAAAAAAAAAAAATCCTACGTACTGATTTCATGCTTGCTTTCATTCCTTAAAATATTCTCAGATCATTTGGATACAACAGCAGTAGTTATGTGGTAATTGGGATTGGAATTTCCAACACTGCTGCATAACCAAGGTGCTTAGTGCTAGCCGTTTTGGTACTTTCAGTTGCTGTCATTAAGCAAATTCTGTGCCCTCATTGGGTGTAATGCCATGTGTTCACCATTTGCAACCTCCTGCCAGCTTCCCCATTGACTTTGCTTGCCTGATGCTAGCAGTGAAGGACTCACAATGGTGATCATGTGACTATGGGATATTGCAATGTTGTAACTGCAAGCATGTTGCCCAGCACCTGGTTCACAGTCACGTCACTATAGGGATGTTGCCTAAGTCCTAAGTATCACGTGTTCAACACCATCATAAATCCAACCACGGAACAAGTGGTTGTTAAGAGAGGACTACTTGCTTTTAGGAGCATTTGGTTACTTGGAAATAACCATGGAAGGGTAATTGCTCTATCCCATTCTTAGAAAAATCAAGAAAATCACTGAAAAGCTATGATGTTTTTGAGAAGCCGCTGCTCTAAGGATAGGTTGTGGAACTACACCCCTTCTAAGCCTTCTGGAACAGTTTGGGATTTTTTGTAAAACCGTAGTTTGATGAATATATTTATAAACGAATATGGAAATCTAGATACGTTTGATGAATAAATGAAAACATATGCAAACATGAATGAGTAACGATGATCAACTCTTTCAGTTGTCAAATGGTTTTTCTGAAATCTCTCGCTCATATCAACAAGTGCACACACAAGGGGAAATTATGAAGATGAATCATTTTGAAAGGAAAAGTAAATATTTGCCAAAGAACCTTTTCTGTTTCTTGTTTAATAGCTGTTGTCACAGCTTTATCCAGCTCTTTTCTGGATTCCTCTGCCTTCTGGCTTAGCAACACACACTTGGTTTTCGCTTCATTCAGTTTCCTCTCAAGAGCAGCTTTATCTTCCAATGGCAGCTTTTCCCCATTCTCTTTCAAGAACGTTTCTGTGTCTTTCACAATTTCTGCCAAGGCCTGTGTATTTGCTTGCATGCTTTTCTGCAATTCCTTGAAGAAGGATGAGAACGGTAATACAAATCAGAAAACTATTTATTATCTATTTTTATTTATTAAATTTATTGACCAACCATCTAACCACAGGGCAGCTCTATTCAATTTCCTTTCCTTTTTCTGGAATTTTAGATGCATTTTTGGGAGCTTTATTGGGAAAAAATAGAAACTGTTAACCTTTTGGAAGATTAAAGGCACCTGTTTTCAACTCCTAAATCCTTGACTTCATCAGTGCAGGCTGTTTGTTTCAGTGAGAATTTGCTGAATAATGCATCGATTTGGGGCTTATGTCACAGCTTTAGCAATAATCCATAGTTTGCACTCCCAATGTTTTGGTTTGCCCAATAAGTTAAAACCACCCTAGCCATGGCATGATTAAACATGAGAAGTGATTCCTCTCATTGCAAATTGGTTCTTGGTGAAATTCAGACTGTTTAGTGTGTTTGTTGATACTCAATAATTTACCTGTTGCCTGACTTGGTATTGCTGCAATTCAGTTTTGCTATCTTCAATCACAAGGGCCTCTTTGTGGCCGATGATCTGATTTTCTGTCTGTGTGAGTAGATCGCATATATCCTGTAATTTTTCTTGGAATTCCTGATGCTGATCCATCAAATCCTATTTTGGGAATAAGAACAAAGCTGCATAAAGGCGCACAAAAGTTGTTGCGTAAGTTAATTTTCAAGCAACCACATTGCAAAGCTTTCATTAGAAATTGTTTCCGAAAGTATGCTGTAAACATGAGAGCAGTTGCACGCAGTTTAAAGAAATGGAATATAAAAGGTATGGATAAACCTCACAAATGCTGTAAGTAAAGAGACCATTTTGAGATGGAATCGCCCAGCAGAAGTCTGGCCATGCATTAGGCGTGTGAAAATCCAAATTTCTGTCTTGTTCAAAATCTGTAACACACAAGCATTAATTCTAAAACAGGGATGTCAAAACCAATGTTAGTTGAAAAATATGTGTTAGATAGTTGGTACATGTAAATGTTATCAGCATTGAGATTATGTATGTATTTTAAACACTACAGAAGCACACATGCAATAAGATTCATTGACTTACTTATCTTACCCTCCCATTTTATGTATTTTTTTCACCTCTGTTATTTTAATAAAGTCCTAGCCTTTTTAATATGAAGACTTCCACTACTGGCCCTTAAACACTATCCCTTAAATCTAGTTGGAGTTATTGCCTTTTCTATTAGTTCCATTTTGAACAAGTCTTCTGACCAAGTCTCTGTTTTTCATATACTAGTTGAGACATCTCCAGCTGGGCAGCTTTGGCTATATAATAAGATCCCAACAATGTATCACTTCACCCATGAAAGACCATTAAAATTAATAAGCTGTACAATGGTTTTCCCACATACAAAGGCATTGATGGTTTTGTCTGAACTTGACAGGAAGAAGTAGGATTTAATCACCAAACTTCCCCTTTTTTCTACATACTCAAACCTCAATTCCAATTTAGAGCCCACTCTTTCTGCATTATTGTTGCTTGTTTAAGTTTCATTTGAAGCCAAAACATTCCTATGTTGTAAAAATTATTATTATGAAGGGTAAATTTAAATGATCGTTAAACTAACTGTTGATAGTGCCTCTCCAGAATTCTGAAGGATAAATCCAGTGTTCAACAGCTTCGAAGTCTAGGTGGACTGTAACTTTGGCACCTTGTTGCTTTATCTATCTAATAATAATAAACACAAGGCCACAGAGAGAAGCAAACCTGATGATCAATAAGAACTTGAGCTGTTTGTAAGAGAGATTCAAAACGATCCACTTGAGATCTTATTTTTTCTTGCATTTCCTGGAAGTGTCGTTGTGTAGAATTTAATAGCCTCAAGAGTTGCTTGCTTTGGTTTGGGGAAAGATCTTGGGCATGTTCAGAAATGAAGAACTGAATATCAAATGCTGTGGATTCCAGTTGCAGTTTTCTACATCCAAGCTCTTTTTCTTGGTCCTGCAAATTAAGCAAAGAATAATATTCTAAACAATATCAGGAATTAGAAAACCAGTATCATTAAAGCTGTAGTTGAGCATGTTTCAGATTTTATTTTGTTTGTGACATTGTCAAGAACAATTTATCCAAACCAACTGGCTGCCAAGGTGTAATGAATTGCAACTCCTATCATCTTTAAAATGCTACGTTTTATGATAATGAGGTTGTGGGTCCAATTCACCTGGAAGCTACCTCCTTGGAGAAGACTGGTTAAAAATTCTGGAATCAGAATTATATAAGACAAACAATTGGTAAGAAGTTCATCACATTTAGATTGATCAAACTGGATTTTCATAATCCGGAATCTATTAATCAATACCTTGGATACTGAAATTATTCAAAACTTTAAAAGATTTAGTTAGCAATGAATATTGGCATTTGATTGCATATGCTGAACATTGCTCAAATACATTAAATCACCAAACTTCATGGCACTATTTTTCAAACTTGGCAACTTTAAGATGTGACTGGGGAATTTTGAGAGTTTAAATTCAAACATCTTAAAATCCCCAAGTTTGAAAACCACTAATCTACAATATGAAACTCCACAAAAAGAATTGTAGTATTTCCCATCAGAAGCATTTATTCCCATAAAAAAAATCTAAGTTATAACATTAGAGCCATATTTCTCATAGTATCCGTGACATTTATTATTTTCTGGTGAAAATTGATACTTTAAATCTATTATATTTATCTTTGATTTTAATATTCAAGCTACAGATTTTAGAATCATACTAATGAAGTTTTAACTATGCTAGAGCTGTAGCTAATTTATTCTAAATAGAAACATATAATTACTAATTTATAAAATGATATCCTTAGTATTTGTAGAGGTACACATTTGGTCCTACAATAAACTGTATAAATTACCTTCTACTACAGAGCTTTACAGTTAGTATAATAATTTAGTGTAAGCATTACTTTGCTACCTATACAACATATGAAGAGTAACTGATTCAGGCATCATTGGCAATCTGGATTATTGATAAGTGAGAGTGATTCCAAGTTAACATCATTTGCAATGTCCCATTTCTGGGAACAGTGGGAGTTTTTTGCATTTGTGCCTTAAGCTCCATCCTTTTCATATGTATGTGATATAATTTGATGTAACTGGAGGTATATGTATTTATCATTAAATATCAATTGCTAAGTGTTTAGATGAGGGGTGTCAAACTCGATTTCACTGAGGACCGCATCAGGATTGTGTTTGACCTCAGGGGGCCAGGGTGGGGGTGGGCCAGGATGAGCATGGCCAGCTCAACGTCACTCATGTCGGGGGCACCTGTGGTGACCTAAGCGCTCTGCCAGCGAAAATGGGCTCCGGAGTTCATTTTTCAGCTGCAACAGCTTCCTGCAACCCTCTGCCAGAGAAAACTGAGGGGCCCTCCCAAGCTCCATTTTTGCTGACAGAGGCACCATGGACCGGTACTTTGCTGTTTCCAGGGTAGCCCCGTGGGCCAGATCTATGTCCCCCAGGCCTGGAGTTTGACACCCCTGGTTTAGACTCACTTGGTGGTGAGATGGGCGGGAAATAAATTTAATAAATAATAACTAATACTTGCCTTGGCTAACTGAAGCTTTTGCTTCACATCTTCCACATCACCAACATTCACCACCTTCAAATTATTCATCATTTCACTCTTTTCAATGATCCAATCTGTGAACTCTTGAAGACTGACTAAAAGTTCCTGATGCAACACAGCAAGCTTGGCCTAAAAAAAAAAGTGTTTAAACAGGATTATTTTAAGGGAATGTCCCCGACCAAAGCAAGCAAGCAAGCAAGCAAAATATGGAATAAGAACTTACCATTTCAGAGTCTACAGCAAAGACTATTTGCTTTGCTCGGTTTGAAGACATTTCACAGACCACAGAGAATTCTCTCTCTAGGGATTTGTAACTTTCCTTTAGACCTTCCAGTTCTTGCTGTGCAGGAACATCTCTGGATTGTAATTTCAGAAAGTCTTCTGCCAACTTCATATCTTTTCGCAAGGTGACAGCAAACCTCACAAGTCCTGATTCAAATGCCTATATGTATAAAAATAAAGTAACATGAAATGAGAATAAAAATAAATGAATTTTACTCTGTTTCATTCTGTTAGTCAGAACGAATTATAAGGGATAAAACAAATTTGTATTGCCTATCAGAAAAAAGGAATAACGAAATTGACTCGTGTGTAATATTACCACTACTCCTACTAAAAATTGTAACTTTACTTATTAATGTTTCTTTACATGAAAATGATATAGTGCATAAACACAGAATTCAAATAGGGGAAACCTGGATTGAAATCCTATCCCAGTCATAAGCCATATACATTTGTTAAATAAACAAACATTTCTATACTCATCCTACTTTCTATGAAAATCAATAATTTACCTCTAATTGCTCAAGTTGTATTTTTAGAGCTTCCAAGTCATTACTGATGGGCTGCAGATCATCTAAGAGAAATTTCATATCTTGGACTATTATCAAGTGCCTTCTCAGGTTCTCTGCATAGCAAGAGCAGGGCTGCAGAGCACTGGGCAACTGGAAAGATTATTGAACAACAGGTCATCTTAGCAAAACTATTTATAAAAGCAATTCATTTGCATTTTATTATTATTCACATGAAAACAAACTCTTTGCAGCCATAGTTTAAAATAAGCCTGGAGGATCAAGTTAAATTTTTACAGTACCAATAACTAGAGAACGTTTCTTTATAGGGAATTTAAAGCAATTTCTCTACCGTTTTGACGTTTGATGAAATGGTACAGCCACTCAAACAAAACGTAAAATGTGTAAAAGTTGCTGCTCACCGTGCTTGTTGCCACAGATCCTGGAAAAGAGTCCTTCATTTCCAAGGCTTGATCACAAAAGTATTCTCCTGAATGGTACAGTTCCTTAGACTGATTTGTTTCCAAAACAAGAGTGTTACTGCTTAGAGCTGGGTGCTTTGAGCAGACCACTGATTTTAATTCTGATGCATCTTTAGCTCCAGCTGGGTTTGGAAATAATTGGTCAAGCTGAGAAACTATTTTCACCTCACTCCTTTCAGTCTGGTCTTTGTCGCTGATGATTCCGTGTTTGCCATTATTTTTATCATTAGAATGATCTTGCTTCAGGATATCAAGGAGGAGATCAGGACTGCTATTATCAAGCCAAATACCTGGGGGAGGATTGTGCTCATTTGCACGGATGCAAAATGGATTGACCAGAATGGCTGTTTCAGCAACATGGTTTTCATCTTTGATATCAGATTGATGAGACTGTTCCTGATGCATATGATTAACTGTTTTAAATACATTTTGCATTAAAGCCCTTGTGCCAGTATAACTTAAAGATTTGTCTTCCTGATTGTAGTGAATGCAGAAATCGTCTATTCTGTTTTTAAGTATGTTCGGTAAGGTTTCATGCAATGTAGCAGGGACATTAGACAAATGTATTTTCTGATCCTCTATTAGAGGAAAATCAGGCGGATGTGTTCTTTTTGGTGATAATTGCACATTGTTCTTGGAGGCTTTTTGTAAGAAAGTAGAATTATTATCTTGAATGTCCTCTACCTCATCATTTCTTTCACTACTGTGATTAACAAGTATTTCATGCACATTTGGTTTTGTACCCATAGTGCCTAAAGTACCCAAAAAGGAGCCCACTGTTTGCAAATGTTCCTTACAACCCATTCCAAGTTTGTTAATTACGTCTTCGGAAGTTTTATCTTCTGTAATATCAAAGCTTTCCGATTGTAGATTTTCATGATATAATTTGGAATGTCCTTCTCTTCCTTTGGTGTCATTCATTTGAACAGGTTCTGGTGTATCTGATGTCGGAATCTGGAAACTCGGTTCTTCGGAATGCTCTTTTGTTTGGGTTTTTTCAGCTTCCATTCCATTCTCTTTATTGCCTTTTTCAATTTCCAGGACGTGGGATGAAACTCCCTGTGTCAGTGCTAGGATATCCTTGGTTTTGATATTTTGTGCACACTGCTTTAAGTAAGTAGAAAGGTCAACTACTTCATCACGGTCAATAGTTATGTCTGTAGCCAAGCCACTAGGTTGTACAAAGGATTTAGCTTCATTTGGAAACCGATCAAGACTCGCTTTCTCCTGACATGAGGGACTAGTTTCATAAGTGTTTTTAACACCCAATGAACAATTCTTTGTCAAGCTTCCATCTGATTCCCAGCTACTATCTTCCCACAGAACTCCATTTTTATTCTGTTTCCCATCACCCACGATCTCTTGTGCTAATTGTCCATCATTTACTCCATGACTTTTCTTACAACTCAGAGAGGACGCTGCTTTTACATCTTGCCCGGTAGCCTCGTTGTGCTCAGAGGGCAAAGTGTTTTGAAGAACAACGTCTGGCTCAGCCTGAACATCTTTTGTTCCAGTGGCATTCTCTGAAGCCACAGTTTGACTACAGTATGCTCCAAACTTTCTTTCTAACAAAGGTTCCAAAACCTTTTCAGCATCTTTCTGGCTATCATCTTTACTTTTATCATTCGTTATACTTTGACAGTCATCGACAACGTTTCTTTTAAAACACGGTAAGCCATTTTCCAACTCTACTTGCAAGTTGCAATCATGATGAGTAAAGTTGCCTACTGCTGTTTTTTGAAACTGCTCTCTCTTGTCTCCTAAACACTGGCTGCCAGTACTTATATCCTGGCACTGTGAGTAATACATTTCCATCACTTCCTCAGTCTCATAATCAGTCTCATCAGATGTATAATAATCGAAATCTACATAATCGTAACTATCAAAGTCATCTTCACTTTCCTTATCCTTATTGCCTAAGTAATTATCTACAGAAATGCTTTCCTGTTCGGTATCATCAGAATAATGTTCTTCTTCCGTATTACTCTGCTCTTGCCTATCTCGTTTTATTTCGGCTTCATCCAATTTCCTCAGGGAGGAAAGAACCTCGTCTCTTTCTTTTTCCCTCCATTCCTTATCTACATTTCCAGTCCCTTCTCTCTTCTCTTCTTGAACAGTGCCTCCACTGAATGGTTTCTTACTCACAGTTTCAGGTGTATCATCATTTCCCAATTGACCAAAGCATAGTAAACTCTCCTCTTTCTCATGCAGAAGATATTTTGATGCTTCTTCTGTTGGCTTATCTACAGCAATTTTAATACACTGTACATTGTCACAGGCTTCTGGAATAATAGTTCCTTCGTCTGTAGAGGACCTATCCTTATCAACTTTAGCCATATTATCATCAATATGATAATCATGTATGCTTCCATCTTTATGCTGAGCTACATCACAAAGGCCTTGACTATCTCTGTATTCGTTACTACTTACTGAACGTGGAGTGATAGATTTTCTTTCATCCAGTGTTTCACAAGGCTTACTATTGCTGCCTTCTAGAAGTAAGTTATTATCATTCACAGACGGTTCATTAAGTAATCTAAGGGGGCTATCTAGACTGACAGGTGAACCATCAAGAAATCCAGAACTGATTCCTGCCAATGCTGTACCAATATTGCCTTCCACTGGAAGGCCAATAGGAGTGATAATAATATGATCTCTCTGAAAGGGCTCAATGGATGTAACATCACATTCCGATGGTGGAACTCTGTGAGATTTAGTACAATAATCATGCAAAGTTCTATTATCCACGTTACTCTCATTTGCTGGTTTGTCATTGATATTAATATTGTTCTCCAGAGATTCATTTCTTTCAGTTTTAATCTGTTCCTGATTTATCAAAGTGATGTTGTCTTTCAGAGGTGGATCATCCTTAGAAAAAGTATTTTCCATCACAGATGTCCAATGGCTATTCATACAACTATCTAAAAATAGGTTATCGGGAGTAGGCTCTCTAGGTTCTAAAGGAGATACTCTGTAATTATTATTATGGGATGCAGCAATGATGTTAGCATCTGACTGCTGTAATATCTGTTTTTCATTACAAGTCCCTAATTCTTCCTGAGTAGGATCTTTTAAAGATTTATGTCCAGTTTTCACAGTGGTAAGTAAACTATTCTGGAAATTAACTTTTTCTTCATCTTTTATTAATATAATTTCTTCATTATCCTGCAGAAAGTGAGGTGGACATTCCTCGGTGTTGCTTGGTGCTTTTCTTCCATTAATAAATGCTGAAGGATTATTTATATCCAAAACATTATCTAAGTTGCCACTCTCGTTTTCCCTGTCTAACATGCCTATGCCAACTTCATTTCTGCTTAAAAGATGATTTCCTTGCAAATGTCTATCAAGGGACTCTTTTGCCTCATCAGCTTTAGCACATGATTGGTTCACTAAATTCTGGTGAGCTTCTTGAAATTCCCCCCTATTATTGTTGCTAAGCATACTTTGGATACTTGTCTCTTGACCTATTAAAGAAGTGCCACTAACAGAGTTAAGTATTACATTTTTAGGCAGTTGCTCAAGATATGGACCCTCCCTATTTTCATAAGATTCACAAAAATTTTCTTCAGTTCCAGCTGTAATGCATTCAGAGTTCTTGTCATCCATTAACAAACTGGCAGCCTCATTTAACTCATCACAATGCAACAGAACCCTCTGCCCTGTATTTGCATCCATACAGCTGTTTATCATTAGGTAAGAGATGAATAGCTTTTGATTCTGTTGTGAGTGGTGACTTGTGGGTTTGCTGGTGCTCACATGTTCAATGTCCTTTCTTTGTTCACTCTGTGTAGACGGGTGGAATTCACAAAACGAGAAACATCTTGCAGTCCTTTTCAATGGGAATGGCACATTATCCCCATTCGGCAATTCATCAGGAAGAGTAATATTACTCAAAATGGATAAAATGTTACTATCTATAATCCCTTGCCTGGCTGCATTATTTAAGCTGATTACTTCAGAGGTTTCTGGAATATATAATGCTGCTATTTTTTGCCTCCCATCTAGAATTTTGGAGGCCAGTTCATTAGATATCATACCTTGATGCAAAGATATAGATACAGGGAATATTTCACCACTGTGTGGCCAAATGAGTCCCACAAAACCTTGCTGTGCCTCTAACACCAGCAAGGCACAAGTAGAAGAGATCAGGTTGCACTGCACGGCTTCGTCTACAGTCAAACGTTTCGGCGAGTTTGGTGATAGGATTCCACCTGTCTGAACTTGACGAGTCAAAAGAGCACAGGCAGTATCTTGATCTATAACTCTTTCTCTCATTGCTTCTTCGACAGTCATCCTGTGATCCGAATTGGGATTAATTATGCCCCCAGAAAGTAGCTGAGCATCTAACAGCCTGAACATAGTCTCTTTCTCTATGAGTCCTTCATGAGCTGCCCTCGTAAGGGTTATTTTCCTTCCACACGTTAGTGTTATTTTGCCTCTTTCTTGAAGAGCCACTGGTAAAAACCTTAAGCCTGTTTCTTTGGGTACAACAGTTCTTTCAAGCAATTCCTCAAATGATAACTTTTCTGCAGTGTTGGGATCAATAAGGGCTCTAGGTGAGTCCTGGCTTTCTAGGATCTTAGCATATAGCGATCCGGAAATCATGTTCTTTTGGAAAGCTTTGTGCAAAGTTAGTGGCTCTTCTGCGCCAGCAATTTTTAGATATCTTCCAGAAAGCTGGATCTCAAGAATTTTAACAGCCAAAGATTCTGAAATGATTCCTTGCTCCAAAGCAGTCACTACCGGGATTGTGGTTGCACTCAGTTGGGAAATAACATTCTTAGCGTTCTGCAAACCTTGCAGTTCCGATGCAATTTGTTCGTCAACAAGTTTAAGGGTCTTTGCTTGTTCAAGATCAAAATTCTTTCTCAAAGTAGGTGAAATTAAACCAGATAAAATAATCTGCCTCTGAAGTAATTGGATTCCGGTGTCATAGTCAATAAGGCCTTTATAAATTGCCTGGAAGACTGAAAACGTCTCTCCGGTAGTCTGATCAATGATGCCAGCTATGACTTTGTCTACCTAAGAACATAAAAATACATTTTTTTTCAGTATCCAATAAATATTAAAACATGAAATCTCTGAATTTAAATACTTATCTGTAGACGGCAATAAAAGTCATTTACTTACCAGATTTGGAGCAATACTGTGAATGTTAGCAAGTCAATGCAGAAATGATCTATGTCAGTGATTCAACTGCACATGGTGTGATACGAGATTGAGACACGGCATGCATCAGCAAACCAAAAGTCTATGTTCTGCACACGTCAACAAGGTTAGTGGAATACAAGAGCCAATGATCATATAGTGAGTGAAAAAGACACGCTCCTGGAAGACAAACTGTCATGCCATCTATGTGGTTGGTGAGAAGTTAAGGATATCCAGAAAATAGTGATACCAACAGTCATGCTACTCATGTTTACAGCATACAGCACTTTTATGTCGACACCACTGTAACCACCTAAATGCGTTGCAACTGGTTTGCATTGAAAGTCATCCATTAGAAACATTGAATACACATGTGAAAGATATGTTCTTTTTTCATATAGTATATATTTATATATATATTGCATCTATTGACTGACATTTTGTAATACTTTTTTTTACAGATTATGATAAGTCTTAAGGTATTTATCTCACAGTTAGTGAGAACGCCCTTTCAAAAGTATGTAACCAGCTGAAATTTAATGAACTTTTGAAATAAATATACAAAGCAAGAAGTATAATCTACCAAATTTTTGGAGGGTGTCAGGATTCTGAAACATAGAATTTATAAAAGATGGGTTTTAAAAAGAAAGGTAAGTGATGTATGATTTTTGTTTTGTTTTTAGTTCATGCAAGACACAGATTTAAAGATTTACTCATATATGCATGACTATAATTTCCTTTTTATACATTCAGTAATCATTATTATTACACAAAAATACTGAAAGTTCTCATTTAGTCCTCCTTTTGTCTGATGCACACAATGCAGATTTAAAAAAAAAATAGTATTAATATACAGTTCTATACCCATGCAATAAGTAAGGTTTAGACCACACACGATCATCAGTAATATTATATAGGTTTTAAGCTACCTTTGCATCCATGTTTTCATCTTCTATATTTCTTTCCTCCTCCAACTGTATCAAACCTTCACTGGATAAGAGTTTGGAACACTCTTGCAAGGACTTTATTTGATTTTCCATTTCGTTTTTCTCATCATTTGTCATTCTATATAACAAATTAAAGATACATATGTGATTTTCAAAAATAGATTGCAATAGCATAGAATAAGAAGCCATGATTCTGATCAATCTTGGCTTACCAACAACCTGAACACTAGGATGGTTCCCTACAACATTCCTCTTTCCATAAGCAACAGAACAAAACCAGAAATAATTTACCATCTGAACTTGGGTTCCTAGATTCATCAACCAGAAACAAATCCTATTTAACTATTTTGCTTGTAAAAGCAGCAATTTAGAAGACTTTAGACTACATGCTATCCTGTTTAACACATTAGTATTGCGACATAAATACAGTTTCATTACAGCAAGAACTAATGCCACTTTATGTCAGTAAATAAATCTCACAGAGGAAGCAATTACAGCATTAAAAACTGAATTAAGAAAACAATACAGTTGCATATTATTGCCTGTGAAAATAATGGTTAGTAATTTGATCTGGATTATTTACTTCATTTGTAACCTTTCTTCCTGGATGAAACTTTACATTAAAATATACAAACTGCGTTTTCTACTATGCAGTGCTTTCACAAGTGAACTGCAAAATTCCACGGATAATCTAGGCCTGAAGTATTATTTACAAAAAACAAGAAGTTTTCAGATGAACTGAAAACATACTATTTTTACATACTATAGAGATGCACTGTGGCCAGTGTAATATTTCTGAATGTCATGCTGAAGACTGCAAACTTGGTATTTGGGGATGGAGTTATTATTCATGCACTTCCATAGCAACACTTCACTAAAAACCATTTAACTTGTTTGGAGAAACTAGTATATTTTATTATTCTGAGGCACAGTGGTTAGAGTGCAGTACTGCAGGCTACTTCTGCTACCTTCCAGCTGCCTGCAATTTGGTAGTTCAAATCTCACCAGGCTCAAGGTTGACTCAGCCTTCCATTCTTCCGAGGTGGGTAAAATGAGGACCCAAATTATTGGGGGGAAGATGCTGACTCTGTAAACTGCTTAGAGAAGGCTGTAAAGCACTGTAAAGCGGTATATAAGTCTAACTACTATTGCTATTCTTCCCAAGCAGCTACAAATAGCCATACCCATGACACAGCCACTTTCTAATTATTTATTAGATAAATAATACATTATTAGTATTTAGAATCATTTGCTAAAGATGATGCACAACAGAATGCACAAAGCTAACTTAAAAAAAAAATCCTTAAAGCCAGTTCACAGTTTCTAATACGATGAGGAGAAAATCATCCCCTACTTCTTCAAGGAAAGTTGAGAATGACTGAAGCTGGATTCAACAGAAATTGTATTTGGGAGAATGACTGATATACCACATACTGAGTTATAGTTCCCATTATTCTAAGATTTAAACAGATTGAAGATTAAGTCTAAGATTTGCTATTAAGATCAAACTTTGTGGGTGTAATGTAATTAGGAACAGGGGAAATTTATAAACAAGAGGGCTGCCAAAAAGTAGGCAGTCACAAGCTACACAATTATATCATCGTCATTAGAACCAACATCTTGGTTCCCTTTCAATCATAAGCAAGTATCAGCAAGAGGAAAGTCAAAATGTTTATGAAGATTCTCAATCATCCAGGTTCTGAAGGAGCCAGAAAGTCCAGTTGCTTTTGGGGAAAGCACTTTGGAAAGACCAAAGTTCCTTTTAAAATTAATTCAAACCCTTTTTCTTAGGTTTCAGAAACTATACCTGATTCGACATATCAAAAGACGAAATGCTGTTATAAAGGTTGAAATAGCATCATTAAATTTCAAAATAAGTGTAACATACTTGTCACCATGTTTTGCTAAAAATATCTGTGTTCCTTGCAAAGCCTCCGATAGCTGTTCTTTCTTGGCTGATAATTCATCAGAAGAAACCTGAAAAATAAGGAGGTGCATTCAAATATCGACAAGGCTCTAATAATAAACTTAAAATGTACTTTAAGCAATATGAAACATCTTAAGATTAAGCAAAAAAAAAAAAGATGTGGATTTGAAGTATATTGACATTTGATGTTAATACAGTATCGATTGCCATGCCTGCTTTGTTCCCGAATTTATTTGATTTTGAACAAGTCAGTCTACTATATACATAGATACATACACACACACAGACAGACAGACACACACACACACACACACATATATATACAGACATACATATAAACATACAAAAATAAGCCTCTCATAGAGATGTTAGATGGGCTTTCTTGTATCTTTTTTTCTTGGGGGCAGGAACTTAAATCAAAACTTACAACTGAAATACCCTAACATATGTTTAATTAGGAAAGCAATGACACAGCTAGTTTAACAGGAAACAAAAACAGTGAATTCTGCATGTAAAGAAATATTAAATAAATAAGCATGTGCTCATCACGCCTCTAATTTTTCTCCCTAAACTGTTCTGGTCTTTGCTTTAGGTGGCTTTTAAGTAAGCATATATTGTCAAGTGAGAACAGACTGATTATTTATTCGTATTTCACCTTTATTATTTTTACAATTTTATTATGATATTAAAGTGAACACACTCGATATTCCACCTATAGTTGAAGATAATTATGCATCTCAAAAGCTTATATCTAGTTTTGTTTTTTTACATTAGCTGGAGGAATATAATACATCACCAGACAGAATTTTTGTTTACCTCTTTGGGGGAGGTGGAATACTGGAATTACTATGGCAAATTAGGAGTCTGATATTTCATTTATGACTGATTCTAAATCAGGGGTTCTAAATTATACCAATCATCAGTTCTTCTTAGCTAAAAACAAAGATTGAATTAACTTTGACGAATCTTTCCCCAAAATGGACTGGAGCCAAGTCAAAGATGCAATTTATCAAGCACCTTCTGACTTCAGACATATTAATAAAAACTCTTTTTGAAGAACAATCTACAACTTTCCCTTTGGGTTTCAATCCTGAGCTACACATATTCTTCACTTTATTTTCACTTTATTGCTACTATAAGCCTACCTTGGACATAGCTTGAAAATGAATGGAAGTGAAGAACATTAACATGAGCTAGAAGAACTTGTAGATCTGAACAACTAAGCTTTTATATGCTATTCTCCAATCTTCTTATCTTTAATTCGCTTTTGCCTAATGTAACTGACAGAAGCAAAACATTAGATGCAGTCTAAGTGCAGTTGAAAGCTTACGCAGCTCATAAGCTTTTCAAGTGTTCAAATTAATTTAAAATTATAGTAACTGCCAAATTGCTCTGAGCACTAAGTGGAATATTTCATTCATTGTGGACGGACACTATCCACTAGGTGCCTACAGCAGTCATAAAAATATATACTGAAGGAATACTTGCTGTAGTTCCAAATATCTTTTTTACATAACCTAACAGTTCTACCAAAAGACCTAATAGCATCATATAAATGTTAAAAACAGCCCATAGCCATCCACAATCCTTATTACTACTGAAAGTATTTCTTTGTAGATGATATTCTGTCAGGAGATTGGATTCTTACTATCCTTATCATGGTACATCACAAGATTTACTTCAGAAAGCTGTGAGACAGTCCGTCTGAAAGAAGGGGCAGAAGTGCAAAGGAATATTCTTGTTTGTTAACACTGGAAGTAACTACACCTGTCTAGCTTCTAAAAAAATGACTGTCCTGAATGATCCAGGTAAGCTAATTAAGGCGCTAAAATAGACTCTTTGGACTGCCCAAAGTGACAATCCAGGGCTATTCTCACAGGCCATATTTTTTTTAAGAAGCCTCTTCCTTTTTCTTTTGTTTCTCTGAATGCTCCCAGCACTGAACCATATTTTGAAACTAAGGTATGAGTATGAATATAAAAATATTCTTCTGATGGCCAATTCTGTGAAGTCTGCACTGAAGAGTCTGATATACGGAGCACAATGAATATCCCTTGCTATCATAATATTGGTTCAATATATTCCTGAAGGGAGAAATCAGCAGGGGAAGTAGCCACACAAAACAAACCATCATCTCTTTAATTACAATATCCATGATGACATTGTTTTGGATTTTTCAAAAGAAAAATATCAAGCTTACTTTCTTTTGACTATAACTGATAAGATTTAAGGTGAAATTTGAATCCAAATCTATAAAATATGCCTCCGTTACAGTAATATTCACTGACTGGATAGAAACTAGTTAAAAGCCTCATGCAAAAATCTGTAAGTATATAGCAAAAATATATATCTATAATGCTTCCTTCTTGGTTGAGAACTATTTTCTGAGGGAAACTTAGAATTAATATGTTCCATTTATGTATTAGGTAGACATTTTAAATGTTAACAAAAGGATATTTTAATTTAGTGTAAATTTAACTTGAATGGATTTTAGCAGAGTTCACATGACATACTATGCTATGATTTGTTTACCCATATGTTGCTGAATAAATCAGAAGAAGCTGGGTTCAGATCATACTCTCCTTAGTAGGAAGGTTGACTCTTCTGAGGTTATGCAACAGGAATCAGTAATGTTAGATATGTGCTTCCTATCATTTTGTTGAATGAAAATACCATGGACTGCTAAACCGTACTGTTCTTTACTAAGAGTGGCAACCCGTAATTCACATAACCATCAGGCCCTGCTACAGATGGTTAAAAAAACCACATGGCCACCCAAAACATCTTCACGTCTTTAAAAAAACAACGCCCTCCCCACAAATCATCCAGCTAAGTGGGACCTGACATTCTGGAGACATAAGTTACTTTAGCAGTCATAATCCCTGCACCCCTCATTCCAGGTAGTTTGTTTCTTTCTTAAGCGCAGTCTCTTGTCAGATACCAGTTGGAATTGAGCAGGCACCTTCATGGCCCATTTCCAAAATCATACATCGACAGGTGGTTAAGTACAAAGTAAGGAAAGCATTCTCTAAATGTTCCTTACCTTATGGAATCCGTACAAGTTTATTCTTTGAGAAAAGTGGTGTATAAATCTAAGTACTAGTACAGTTGAATATAAATTTTACAAAAATTTGAAACCAAGGGAGCGTGTTATTGGGAGTGATGTAGGACATACAAAGAATCTTGTCTGAAACCCTTCAACTTGTTGGTTTGAAGAAATGAAATAATGTGCACGGGCCATAGTTGACTCCTTAGTAGAACCACAGACATGCAAAAACCAAACATTACAGGTCCATGCAGCTGTTTATTATATACAATGAAGCAATGTTTTAATACCTGCTTCTTAAGACAATCTGCTTTTTCAGCCCTTTCTCCGCTGCCTTTGTTGGGGCTCCTGGTGATTTCTGTAACCCATTTCAGTAAGTCCCCAGTTTTTTCAACATGTTCTTTCTTTTCTTCTTCCATTGATTTCTGATGAACAATGGGCATTACAAATACAGAAATATTTAAAACTGCTGGACATTAAACAATAGGTACAGACCAAACATAACTACTCTGTTAAGAAATTTATTGTCGAAAGTGCCAGAGTTAAATAAACTTTATTTTTATCCCAGTTGCTGGTGTATGTATGGATTTGGGGGGGAAGGGAGAAATTAATATTTTTTTAAATATCAACCGTTATTTTAAGATTAAAAAAAAACCAAGATAGTCATTATTATACATATGAACACATTCTTCTATACAGAGCTGATTCAACACATATGACAGAAACCATTATTGTCCTTCCTAACAATGGGAAGGAAAAGTTTTATTAGTTAAACTGCAGCTTTTGCATTAGATATAAACCCACACCTGATATCATGCAGTTAAAGAGGTTACCACATTTCATTAATATAAAATACCTAAAACCCTTTCCCATAGACAAAATGTCATATTAATTTTTATTCATCAGGCGATAATTGATCCAACAGAAAGGAACCACAGTTTGACAGTTGTATAGCCATCTCCACTGATAATTTAAGGCTCCAATTAGAAGAAATGTAAGGACTCAGGTGCCAAAATAAAGAGAAAAAATCATTTTAATTGATATAACAGGAGTATAAAACTGTCCTTAATTTTTTTGATTGACCAATCTTAAATATTTAAACTAAGATATAGGCCTCAGTGAATATAAATCATTATCAAGTACTTAAGATTGTACTACCTTACTTTGACAGACTCAGCTTAATGGAAATTTGCATCTTCTACTCTTTTTAATATATTTTTGTCATATAATTTATCCATGAACTATGCACGTTTATAATTACATGTTTTACTATTCCCTGAAAATGGGCAGAAGTAGTTATGAAAATAAACATTTAAGTGTCATTGTGAGGGAGTCCACACACTTAGTTATTTCTTGTACTTAACATTGGTGGAAATCCTGAAGTTCATTATTTTTTAATTACTTACACTGATTTGATTACAATGGAATATATTTATTTAAAAACAAATTAAGTTCAGCTGGAATGGCAAAAGCCACATTAGAATGAAGTGAAACATATCAATATCATTCATCTTTTTATAAGGTACTATTTTTATTTCTAGAAAACAACAGCAACTGAAGCACAAGCCAATCATAACTGAAGTAGTTACATTATGAAAAAAATGTAAGCATGAATTTAAATCTTCCACAGAAACCAGTAAAACATAGAAATATCTAAATTTTATTGTGTTCTAAGGATACAAGCATAGAGCAATAATAGATTTAGCGTATGCAAACAACCATATATAAGCAAAGCCAAACTGTGTTACAAGGTTCAGGGATTGAGTGATTTCCCCCCCTCCACCATGTTGTACGATTATATAACTGGGAATTATTTCTATAATGTGACAGTTTGGTCCCTTACCACAGAATGGAACGTAGTTCCAACAGAAAAGAATATCTATAGCTCAAGGTTTAACTGTGGAGTCCTTGGTGCAGCGTCTTTGAACTTGGCTGTAAACTTGCAACCATTCAACTACCCAATGAGGTAATGTCATTAGTGATTGTGGGATATGCTCCCTGTTTACTCTTAAGAATAATCTGTTGTTACAAAAAAAAAAAAGGTCTCAAATAATAGACGGCCAGGTTAGTTTAGTTACTGGGTAGAATAATAAAGCCTTGATATACCTGAGGTGATAAGCTCCGAGGCTTCTAGCAAGCGTAGCCCTGTATGGCAGTCAAAAATAGCTCCCTGGAGAGCTTCCTGGTAGGTTAATTGCTTTTTTGTCTTAGGGCACATCAGGCTTTTTATGTAGAATTTATCATCTTGAGTTTTTGTGGCAGTAACAGCATCTATTAGGCCATTCTTGATGGCATCTTCCATTGACAATCTAGAATGAGATTTGGGGTCTATCAGCCCACCCGTCAAATGCTGATATTCCAAGCAGCGAGTGCCTATTTCTTTGTCTAGAAGGTTTTTATTTATTGCTTCGGTGACTGAGAGAATACTGTTTGATAAAGGGTGCTTAATGCCAGTGAAGACCAATTCACACTGCTGAAGTTGTTTAGCACATGCCTCGTCAATTAACTCCCTTTGCAAGGCTTCTGCCACCGGGTGCCTCTTTCCAGTCAAGGGATCAATTACCCCTCCTGTACAGATTTGAGCCTCCAGACACCTCAGCGCAGTGTTCCTGTCCACCAGGTTTTTGCGAGAAGCTTTTACAATAGCCATTCTTTCATTTGTCTCAGGCAGCCAGACCCCGGCAATGGGACTATGGAGATCGGTATGTGGCTTGGAATTGGTCAACAAAATGTCCCCAAGCTCACTCGCTGTAAGATGCCCTTCCTTGTACTTACTGACTGACACTCTGTCTATTTTGCCAGCAATTAAGGCCTCATCAATATTGAACTGCAGCCCTGTTTTCAGGTCTGTCAGAACAAAGTAAGAATTTCCACTGGCATCAAAGCACGTGGACTCTTTCCACTGAAATTCCTGTCCAGATAGTTCAAGGTACGTGCTTTTGTCTATCAGGGACTTTTTATATGCCTCATAGGAAGTCATTTCCACACCGGTGTTAATGTCCACCACAGACACCTTATGAATCTTTTCTATGGATGGAGTGCTTATTTTCCTCTCCCCAACCGGAAGCAGGAAGCATTTGCTAGCTACATCAAGCACACACAATTTCAGCAGGTCGTTATAATACATGGCTTGCCTGTTATTGGGATTCTCAAAGCTTTTTTTGTTACTGGAAGGTTCATGTAAATATTTCAGCATTGTGTTATTCAGCAAGCCTAGCTCGACTGCAATCTCGGGAGGAATACGGACGCTTCTGGTGGGGTCTACGACTCCCCCAGTAGCAATCTGAGCCTCAATAATGTTTTTGCCCTTTTGCCTTTCTAAGATTCTACTTTCCACTGCTTGGTAAACGGATAGCTTTTTCCCAGAAAACAGGTAACCTAAAACTGCCTTTTCTGCCTCCAGAAGCCTAGTTTTCCATTCATAATCTACCAGTCCGCTGATGACCGATTCATCCACTGAGAATTTTTTACCAGTTATGGGATCAATGATGAAACCCGTGGCAACCTGGGCTTCTAACAATGCTAGAGCTGAGGTTTTATCAATTACTCTTTGTTTCGCTGCAGAAACAAGCGAGATCTTGTTTTTGCTAGCTTCCATGTACAGCCCAGCTACTGCAGTAGGCTTTGTTAAAAAAAGCTCAAGGTCTTTTTGCACTTCAGCAATGGCCTTCTTCCCTGAGTGGAGCTGTCCAGCTGTGGTCAAGTCTAGAAGCTTAACTTCAATCAACTGCCTGACATTTACTTCCTCTCGGAGGCCTTGGAACTTTATCTTATCATATTCAGTAGGAATCTCCTTGGCTTGCTTCTCCTCTAAGGCAGTACTGATCTTTGAAACATCTTCACTCCTAAACCCTTCTGATGCTCTGTATCCCTCAAGAAGTCTTCCTTCATTACCAAATGTCTTGCCATTCTCTTGATTATATGAAGAAGCTTCAGCATGTACACCATACTGCTTGCTGTTCACTATCTGTAAACAGGAATTTTTTTTTTAACATTGTGAAGGATATTAAATTTAGAAAGCAACATCATATCGTTATAGTAAGTGCGAGGGAGGAATGCAGAATACAAACAGCAAACAAGCATCGGACGGTTTATTAGTACTGACAACACAGAAGCTGTATGAGCAGGAAAAGCTGAATGGAAACCCAGAAAAACAATAGAAAAAGGAAGAATATGCTTTGATGTATTCGATTTAAAAGTTGCAACTGGTGACCATTACTCCAGCTCGGTGGCGCAGTGGTTAGAGTGCAGTACTGCAGGCTACTTCTGCTGTCTACCAGCCGCCTGCAATTTGGCAGTTCAAATCTCACCAGGCTCAAAGTTGACTCAGCCTTCCATCCTTCCGAGGTGGGTAAAATGAGGACCCAGATTGTTGAGGGCAGTAGGCTGACTCTGTAAACCGCTTAGAGGGAGCTGTAAAGCACTGTGAAGCGGTATATAAGTCTAAGTGCTATTGCTAATAGGTAGGTGTCATGATCCATAACAGTAGGACTGTCGCCAAAACTTGGCATTGGTGTGTCCAAGGGAAAGTCATCTTTTACAAATGTACAAAAAAAATCTATTTAAAAAATCTGAAAGGACAAAAATGCAATTTTAGTGAAGGGTGAATATGCCACACAATAGAAGTGACATCTGGAAGAGAGGGAAAACATGCAGGGTATGAGGTGGGATTAGTAGGGAATCCTGAACAGAAGCTTTTTTAGGAAAGGGCATTTATATTGCAAATCTCATAATGTAGATGTTGATTTGAATTGTGCGTATTTATCTTTACAATAGCATATACACATTTAGCATTGTTAGCCAGACATGTAGGTGGAAAGTACATCTAAATAAATATGTTTTTTTCCTACGGATCTGATACCACCTTTTAAATAAATGGAGAACCTTCAGAAGAAGAAAAGAAAAGTGCTAAAGAATGCTTAAAGGCAGAAAGTACAACGAAGGCCATAAATATCAAATTGCATGGTGTACCTCCAGTGGATGCAGTTGTTTCCCTAATCCCATTTCATAACTTTCTTCATGTCGTGAACTGAGGAATTTGCCATCTCTCAAATTATCTATTTCTGATAATCTCGTGGCAGGTTTGTTGTTATCAATGCTGATTTCAAACTGTGTACTTGTTTGAGAAACATACTCCGAATACGATTGTTGGTTTACTCCACTTCCCAAAGAGTGAGCGATTCCAGACATCTGGAATGGCTTTTCTCGTGGCAATGAATCAGTGGAAACCATTTGCATTTTCTGAGCTAGTAGCTGTTCAGATTTACCACCTGGGCTGCTTATCTCAGTTTGCCTTCTTCTTAATAAAGGAGAAGTATTTGTACACGCTTTACGTTGCTCAAAATCTCTCAGAGAGGCATCTCCCAAGTAACCGTAGTCAAGTCCTTTCAACCCAAAGTCCAACTGGACGTTCTTTTTGTTGATCTCGTTCTGAAACAAACGCAACTGATTGCAGTGCTCTCTTTTCTGCAGATCTATTTGGTGCTTCAAGTGGTCCATTGTTCGTTTCTGCATTTGGAATTCCTCTTCTAGTTTGCGATACTTCTGCAAATGTTCCATTTCTGCATGTTTCCCTTGTTGTAGCTGATCACGGCATTTTTGAAGCCTGTTCTGCAAATCTTCAATCTGAATCTGATACATTCTGATGTTTTCTTGCACCATGTGCTTCTCTTGCTGCAAAGTCATGCATTCCATCCTTATGCCTGAAATGTCATTTTCAGCAATGTTGTGCGATTCCAAGAGTTTATCAAATTTCTTCTTAAACTCTTCGGCAGAATGCTTATATTTAATTGACTCTTCCTGGAGCAATGCCATCTTTTTACGTGCCGTTTGCTCATCTAAAGTCTTCTGGTGGAAATCATCTTGCAGCTTCTTTATCTTATTGTTGAGTTCTTGAATATGAGCTTGCTGCTGCTGGATTTTCTGCTCGTTCATTTTAATTTCCATAGCGAACGTACTCACCTGGGTGTTTAGGTTTCTTAGCTCCATCTCAGTAGTCATGTTATAAGTGATATCCCTGTCGCATTTCTGCTTATACTCATTAATTACATCTTTTGCATTGACTAACTCATCTTCTAATCTCTTGATTTTATCCAAGTGCTCTTGCTCGATTATGATCTGTTTGTGCAGCTCTTCATTTGTAATACGGAGCTGCTCCTTGAAGCTATCAACCAAAGCTTTTAATTCGTCATTTTTCCTATCAATAATCTGTCTCTCCAGAACTATCCTCTCTGATTCAGTGTGCACTTCAGTCATCATAATTTTGGTTTCACTATTCCACCTGGAAAGCTCCTCCACCTTTTGCTTTAATTTTTCTACCAAGTGATTACTGTCGGCTAAGTCATCTTTCAGTCTTTGAATAGCCAGGTGGCTCTCTTTTTCTTCTCTTGTTTTTTGCAGCAATTGCTCCTGCAGTTTTCTAAATTGCTCCTGCAGATTGCTCGCTTCCCCTTTACATGATATAGTTCTCTGTTCAGCTATCATTTTCTCCTGTTGAAGAGAGGCAATCTGTGAACGCAACTGCTGAGCAATAATTTCGATTTCTGTGTGCCCCCTTGTCAATTCCTCCAGCTCCCTCTTTAACTGTGCCTTTTCCTTTTGAAGTGACCTCAAGTCTTCTTGATAATTCATATTGATTCTTTTAAGTTCCATGGATTCTTGCATTACTTCTTCAGTTTTGCCTGTGGCTTTCTGCAGCTGCTTGTCACGTTCTTTTAGTTGTTCCAAGTAACCTTGCTCAACCAGTTCTTTCTGGTCCAACTCTATTTTAAGGCATCTGAGAGAATGATTGGCTTCATCTAGTTTTTCTTTTAGTAACCGAGCTTTTTCCTCAGAGGATGCATTCTGTAGCTCAAGTTCATGAACTTCGTATTTTAAATCCTTAATTATTCTTTCAGACTTCTTGTTGGCCACTGTTAGTTCATCTACTATTTGTTGGAATTCCTCTATGTTCTTTATGTCTTGCTTTTCTCTGAAAATGTCTGAGCAAGTTTCTCTTCCTATTATAGTAATCTGCCTTCTGATGTCAGTTATTTCCTTTTCTCTGAACTTGTTTTTCACTGAACTTCCTTGCAGCTCGAGATCACGTTCCATTTCCTTAATTAGTTTCATGAGCTTCTCTTCTTCAGCTGTTTTTTTCTTCAGCTCTTCCATTAAGGCCTTTTTTTGCTGCTCCAGGTCCTGAAGACTTGTGTCTTTCCTTCTTAAATGTTCTTCAAAGGTTTTTCGAATCATGTTGCTTTCTTCTAGTTGAATTCTGAAAGCCCTAAGGTTTTCTTCAACCGCATTTCTTTGAACCTCTGCTTTCAAAGTGAGCTGTTTCACACGTTCTAACTCCTGTTCTGCAGCTTCTTTCTCTTTAAGGACATCCTCTAATTCCATGGAAATCCGCTTCGCTTCTTGCTCAGCCTTAGCTTTCTGAAGACAAATCTCTTCAGTTTTCTTCTGCTGCTTCTTTAATTCCCTTTCTGCGTCTTCTTTGGCTTTTGGAAGTTCTTCCTCCAGCTGCAGCTTCTGTTTCCTTATCACCTCCAGAGCCTTCTCAAGTTCACTTATTCTTGCCATAAGTTTCTTGTTCTCATTCAAGACTGCTTTCTGCTGTTCTTCCAGGTTGGAAAATTCCCCACGTACGAGGGCCTCCTTGTTTTTCAAGGTCTTAAAAGTAAGAGAAGAAAGAAGTATTACCGTTTGTTTTAATGCAGTACTGGAACGTGTTGAAATGGTTAACACACGGTTGCAAATACTTACGCTATTCCCTACAGCATATCTCAGCAACACAGACTGCTGCCCACCACCACCACTGTCCCACCGAGAAAGACACCACAAGAGGAAAGAAAAAAGCTGCAGTGAGGAGTCCACCAACTGATGTCCTCAAGAAGAATTCTCGGCTCATTCAGGACAAGAGCTGTTCAAGGATTGGAAGTTTCTGCCCCAAAGCAGACTTGCATGTGTCTCTGCTTGAAAGCTAAAGTGGAATAACTTCTCAGCAATACACATCATGCAAGTGGGAAGGGGAAAAAAAGCATTTCGGCATGTTAGGGTTAGTTGAATACGAAAAGAAACGTTTTAGTGCATAGGACAATTCTTGATTCAGTCTGAAAATACTTTCATAAACCTGATGGCTCAGAAAGCTGATTTCATTAGGGAATAAGGATATCCTTCTACTATAATAATCGTTATTTAAATCCATGTAGTATATTTTTGACACTTTTTTTCTCTCTATCCAAATGAAAACAGAAGAACCTTATTCTAAAATTGTAGAGCATTTTTTTCATACATCTGAATATATACACCAGCACACAGCGACCAGTGAAAAGTCACCTTTACCTACTTCTGCTTCCCTATTTAACAGAGTCACATTCCATCAAAAAACTATTTTAAATAGAACTGAATTTCCACCAGATCTCAAATGATTGTGATAAATTTTTACTTTCATATACAATTTCTAAAGAAACAGCAACATGTTGCAGCACTATTTTTAAATTTTCATAATTATACTTCCTCTGTAATCCTCTAATTCTGGAAGCACGGGATACAACCAAGAGTGTTTTTGTTAAAAGAGTTTGGATTTTGACTATGCCATTCACAATCCACTAAAATTACAATTTTATTTACCGTATTTTTCGTAGTATAAGACGCACCTTAGTTTTTGGGGAGGAAAATAGGGGGGGGGGGAAATCTGCCTACCAGGTATTCATCTGACTAGTGTCCTTAGTCTGGTCAGCTTCAGCACATTATTTTATCC
>JANHFT010001093.1:573036-610314 GCA_032467955.1 Pseudoxenodon macrops | reverse complement strand
CTCGGCCTACCAGGTATTCATCTGACTAGTGTCCTTAGTCTGGTCAGCTTCAGTACATTATTTTATCCCCTGATTAGGGCTGAAAAAAAAGCTTCTTTGGAGGGAGTAGGAATGAAAAAAGCCTGCAAAGGCGGGAAAATTGTTAGCATCTCATTAGGTCTGAAAAAAAGCTTCTTCGGAGGGAGTAGCAATGAAAAAAGCCTGCAAAGATCGCTTTACTCGTTAGTGCGTTAGGTCTGGAAAAAAAACCTTCAAAAAAGTTACATTTGGAATATAAGACACACCAACATTTTCAACCTGTTTGGGGGGGGGAGGGGGGAATGTGCATCTTATACTCTGAAAAATACGGTATGTATAATATAGGATTCACAGTGCCGTACTTTATATTTAAATATAAACCAATTATAAATAAATGATTAGGCAAATCAACCACATAACTTTTATAAATCTTACAAGACCATTTGGAATTAATTTGAAAGCAGTTAAACCCACAGGCATCCTACTACTATACTTTGAAACACTGTTCTATGGAATCTTTATGATGGTTTCAAATTTACATTTCTGACAGAAAATCACACTTTTGTGGCATAATCTATGTAGGTTAGTTGCCCAACTCTTAATTTTAATTTCATTTCTCCATCAAAGATTCTACCAATGTGTATTATTTTTATTTTTCACTTCTCTTTATTATTTCTTGTTGTGTTTCTTTTCCACTCACAGCCGAACAACAGATTCAGAACCACCCATAGCCTTTCTACAAATATTTTCTACAACTGTTTTACTCACTATTACATATGGTGCGATGAATTAAGGAACCTTTATTTGTATGTGACTTCATCCAGACTCCCCCAGACTAATACCATTTCCAAAGGCTAAATAATTTGACTTTATTGCTAGCTGTATTGTCAGTATGACTTGTTTCTTCGGGTATGATCTCTTTTTGTGGTCACTTTCTGGCCACACATTTTAAAATGGAGAATGGCTGCTGCTATTTATTCCCCCAACATCCAACCCTATAAATGAAGTTATTTCCGATGCCAAATTATCCCAAAAAAGTGACAACAAAGATATTTAAAATATCAGTTTACTGACTGTTAAGGACCAATAAATACAAAGTATGCTAAAAAGTTTTAGTAGATGATTCCAGTGCATTCTTCTCACGATGACAATAAATAGTGTAATAGAATGAAAGAACTCTGATGAATTGGTCCAATCAATTGTTTACAGAATAGTATTTGTTTTTCTTGAAGGTGACTAAGCAAACTATTAAGTCAAAACTGGACATTCTGACTTGTTAATGAGAGATTGGGTTTCTCATTACCTGACAGAACTATATATGGAAAAGACATATCATCAATTCCTTCTGCATCCTTAATAATGCAATAAAATTTATCTTTAACATAACTTTACATAAAGGAGCTAATGTTATGGTTTGGTCTGTATCTGAGAGATTTCTATGAAGACCCAACAGCACAGAAAAGTGCTTTAGCAACTTACAGGTGAAAAGTAATCTTTAAACCCAATTAAGAAGTTTTTAAATCAGAATCATGAAAGAGCCAGTATGGCATACAAAATGCATATAATATGCATTTATTACACCAGTTTCAATACTACTGCCTATAAATAACATAAAGCTGAAAAAGATATTCTGATATTTACATTTTCACCTAAAGGCGTAACTGCAATTTATTGTTCTACTGTTCCTTTGATAATATCTATTGACTTACCTCTTCCTCCTCTAACCTTTTCAAAGAGTCACCAGCAAACTTTATATACTGAGTCATCAAGGTTACCAAGGCTGTGTAGCGTGTTCGTAAATCCATAAACTAAAATGAAACAGATGAATAGCTCAAAATATGACAAATAAAGAATGTAGCTTCCATTATGATTTCTGCAAGAAAGGGAAGGTGTTTTGTGATCAAGTTTGAAAAATGTACTACATCTATCAGTCATAAGAAAAGGGGCTTCAGGAGCCAATGTAACAAAGCTGTGGAATAGAATTGCCTTCTATCTGTCTTGGGTGGCCTCAACTACAGATGATCTCAGGAATGAAAGATGAGGAATCATTGCATCATGACGATTAGCCTTGGTGGCACAGTGGTTAAAATGCAGTACTGAAAGTGAACTCTGCCTGTAGCCTGTAGGAGTTTGATCCTGATGGGCTTGAGGCTGACTCAGTTTTCCATTCTTCAGAGGTTGGTAAAATGAGGACCCAGATTGTTGGGGGCAATATGCAAGTAATGCTGACATTGTAAATTGCTTAGAGAGTGCTGTGTGGCAGTATATAAGCCTAAATGCTACTGCTATCATGGAATTCATTTTTTAATTCTTAAATCCTCATACTTTAACCTACTAGCTTTAGTAATCATATGCAATATAGCCTAGCAGTGTTTTCTAAATGAGACCTCTTATCATTCAGTACAGTGGAAAAGGAGATTCTAAAGGCATAAGAGGCATAGTTTGCATGAACTCATTTCTATGTACCACTAACACATGAACTGGGACATCTCAAACACTGTTCCTGGCAGTCATTTTCTAGGCCCTTCTAGCCACTGCAAAATAAGCTGTGCTGCAGATATCCTATATTTATATTTAGTCATCTACTAAAGCACAGAACAGACCTCTTTTTAAAATCTGTGTTGGCAAAACCCGTATCATTACCACTGTGGATGAAGTTGGAAGAGGGACTACTTATATCCACCTTCTGTAGTTAACTACTGCATGTTTTACTGTTTTCTGGCCTTATAGGTTGTAATAAACTGATCTGTCCTGACGTGATTATCCACTTTCTATCAATGTGGCTTTTACAGTCACATTGACTGTGCTCTAGAACTATATCTAGATCACAGATATCAGAAAGGACAGTCAGCTTTTAGAAACTGGGCCGCTGAGCTGAGCCTCGAACCACTTCTGGCCTTCTGGAGTTAAATCTAGCTCCCTGGTTAACTGGATGCATCAACTGATCCAGTTCTGGAGTTGATTCAACACACTTTCCCTCAACATGAGTTAATTAAGTATGTCACAAAAACAGGACCAACATAGTTAATAACTATTATTACAAAAATAAAACTATGACATACAGTAAAAGCAAGAACTCCACAAGTTAAACCCATCTCTTATTTGAGAACTAGTTTAGTGCAGTGGCAAAGTTGCTAGACAAGAAAACAGGAGACTCTGAATTCTAGTCCTTACATAGGCATGAAAGCTGGCTGGATGACCTTAGAGCAATAATTCTCTCTCAGCCTGACCACTTCAGCGGCTTATGGTTGTGGAGAAAACAGAAGGTAGAAAGTGACTTCAATTGTACAAAATAAAGATGCGGGGCAAATCTTACTACTAAATACATCGGAATTATTCGGAAATGGGATAGATCATTTGCAGAAACTAAACTTTAAAAATTGTTCATTAAAAAAAAATCCTGACTGATCTTGAAGAACTCATTCTTAATCATTTTGATGTCCTGACTCCAAGTTTCCTTAGGGCTTAAATGTTAATGAATAATGACAAAAGGATAAAAGGAAATGGCTATCTGCAATCTCATGTTGGGAAAAAAAACCTCTTGATTTTCCCTATATGTCAAAGACCTCACTGAGAGACAATGATCAGATGAACATCTTCAAAACATTCCCTGACGTCTTTGTTCGGTTGCTAGGATAACTTCCTTCATCTGGCTTCTGTTTATGTTCTAATTAATTGGGTACCACTTTTGTATAACTTCGTTTAATGGCTCTCCTTTTTCCAACCTCTGTCATTTAATGATTTGCAATGTGAATTGCCCTGTGAATGCTAGGTCTGAAAACACATAAATAGCACATATGTAACTGCTTAAACAAACAGCCTACCTCTTGTATAATGAGGTCAGAGGAGCTCTGCATCCTTCTACGTTTTACAGGTGATTTTTGCTGGGAATCAACCATGGCTCTGTATGTCATTGTTTGCAACTCATAATCCTATTAAAAAAAAGAGAGGAGGTGAGTGGGGTGTCATATCTACTATTCCCTACTAAGGATCCCTCTCAGAGTAGAAACACAGTTCATAACAAAAGGCCATGATATGAGTGTAGTAAAACATAGCAAGGGCTGAGCAACTCCTCTTGAACCTTAGAGTTGCCAGAGCTGAGGAAAAGCAGCTTCTGTCATGTCATTGCATATTGCTTTGGCAATATAAAAAACATTCTCTCAGGATGAGGATTGCCATCCTTGCAACACCAATGAACGATCCCTACGCAATGGGGAAAGGAATAGTAACAGGAGAAAGCAGCCCCAAATTTCCAGGTAACAAGTACGGCAAAAAGACAATTGTGACAGTTTAGTACATGTAGTTTTTGACTTCCGCCACAATTGGGACTAGAATTTCCTTTGCTAAGTGAGATATAATTGTTAAGTGAATCATGTCTGGTTTTACAACTTTTGCCATGTTTATTAAGAGAACCACTGCGGTTATTCAGTGTAACACGTGGTATTAAGTGAATCCGGATTCTTCCACAGATTTTGCTTGCCAGAAACTGGCTGGGAAAGTTGCCAATGGCAATCGCGTAAGCCCAGGATGCTGCAACCATTGTAAATTCATGCTGGATGCCAAGCACCCAATTTTTTGATCAAGTGATTTTGGGGATGTTGTGACAGTCATAAGTCACTTTTTTCATTGACGTAATTTCAAACAGTCGCTAAACGAATGGTTGCAAGTCAAGAACTACCTTTACACACAATTATTTCCACTTTGATAAGTAAACACAGACAACTGCAGGTTTACCTTCACTCCAGTTGAATACTGCTCTGAGTATTTCTGGCATTCATCTAGTTTGTTTTGTTTCAACTCTATTTCAGACACCAGCATCTGTAAAATAAGTAATGGCACTCAATATAGAACAATGCTTTATAAAAAAACATTTTAAGGCATACATTTTGTAACCTCCTCTTCCTAAATAACTTAAGTAAACCGAGAGAGAAAAGCACTATGTTGCTTAGATCTACTGAATCTATTTCTTTCATCTGTCAAGAATTACACATGCTACCAAACTATCTCAAATTATATGCTGACATTACAATACAGCATTTAAAATGAGACTGTTTTAAATAGTTGAAATGAACATTGCTATTTAGCTTAACTGGACTTTGAAAATGGAGGATAAGAAGAGTGTTGAGGCCTTTGCACTTTGGTGTTGGAGAAGACTCCTAAAACTACCATGGACAGCCAAGGAAACAAACTAGGAGATCTTCAACCAAATCAACTGGGAGTTCTTTCTTGAGGCACAAATTTGATCAGAATCAAATTATGCAGAAGACCTAGCAAATCTGGAAAGGGCTCTAAGGCTGGGAAAGATGGAAAGAAAAGAAAAGAGGATAGATCCAGTTACAGTGATGATAACAATGAGTACACAGTGAGAAGACCTAAAAGACCAGGTTAGGAACAAATCTATATGGTCACTAGGAGTAAAAAAAAATGATTCAAGGGCACACAATAAATCAATGGAGCCGAATTATTAATTCGTTTCATTTAAGCAATATTACAGAATGGTTGTACCTTCTGCTCATTTAGCTGTTTTGCCAGAGCTTTACTGTTCTGGGGTGGGTTTTCCTGAAATTTTTGCTGTGTTTCTTCAACTTGCTTAATCCAGTTATCCAATGCACCGTAAGTATCTCTGTAGTACTTTAGTGATTTATTGATAGTCTCCAAGTCACGCAACCTATAGTTGACACGAAATCCATTCAGAAATGAACAAATGGTTATTTTAATGCAGCACTGCAGTAACTGCTTTTTATAAAGATGTCATAATACTTGGTACATATTCTCCAGCTGTACAACACATTAAGATGAATCATACTATTTTCTTCATGGAATAGATTGTTATTAACATAGGGCTGAAATTGAGAATCTGTGCTTGCCAGAGTAAATTCATGGCAAAAGAAAGATGCTGGTCAATTTTCTTTCATTAAGTATTTTTCCCAGGATTAATATAGAAGAACTGCACAACTAATAAAACAAAATGTTGACATTTCAGTGAAAGCTTAACTTCTACAAGTGAGCTAACATCTTCAAGAAATTATCTTGTATAAGAGATATATACTAAGGAACAGGACATCTTTCCATAAAGACTAAAATCAATACTTATTCTGATTTTGGGGAGAGGGGAGGAGGCCTCTGCCTGTCTCTTATTTGAAATGCCAGGCAGTAAATAACTTCAAATATAAAGGAAGAATGATTACCAACTTTAAAATTATCTTGCAGTTCTGAACCACCACCACTGGAGGGCTATTCTCTGAACTTATTTCTCATTAGATAAATTTCAGAACTGCAGTGTGGAAACCAGGAATAAACAGTCGATATTTCTTCATGAGTTCACTTAAATTCAAGTTCATTGTAGAAAACACTATTCTGTCAATTCTATCACACTGTATTGCAAAAGAGTACATGGCAAGTCTTATATACCTCTGTTTCTGAGGCAAACATATTAAAAAACACTGATTAAGGAATAGTAGGCAATAATTCAATGTTACGCTAAATGCAACTGTACTAAAATGATAGGTATAATTAGTAGGGGTATGCAGTGCTTTGGATTCAAAAGAAAAACTGGTGCTACAGTGGGAGCAGGGACACTCACATAGCATCCATCTCCAGCTCATCAGAGCAGCTGCATCTTTTCCCACGATCACATGGCTGACCAGGAAAATAGGTGTTCAAGGAATTTCAGATAGGTACTACACTCATAAAAATTGCAGAAGCATTCCTGGGAAAAGCCACAAAACCACTATTGCCTGCCAGTGATTTCCATTTCCATTACAGGGCCTCCAGACTGACTAATTCTGTCTAATTGTTTATTATGGAATACAATTAATTTTGAAACCAGTATTTCAAATGTAAAAGCCTAACAATTACTTTTAATTAATGTCTACACACTTTTATGCTCCAAAAAAACCTGTTATCTTGAAAATGTATTAAATAAGTTTCCTTACGCCTCTATTTCTTACCCTATTCATGAAGTTCAGTTCAGCATTATTCTAATAAATGGCAGGCCCAAATGCTTTAAGCCCAGGTTTGACCTAATATCATTGTAGGGGAAAAAAAGGGCAATGATGAATCCTCTCCCTAACAGCTTATTTTCCTGGAGACCATAATTCCCTGACACTTTTCTACTCAAAAGAGAGTTATTGACAAAAGTGGCTTCAGAGGAAAGCGATATGAGGAAAAGAGCAAGTACAGGGCGACTTCAGCGTTTACTGATAGACAGATTTACTGCCATCCTACATACCATTTAGAGCTGACTATTTTGTCACATTCTTTCCAATATCATTTCTACCACTATCAAAGTAATATCTTCCAAATTTAATGGCAGTTAAACGTAGTCGTTCTCATTATTACGCACCTGACAGTAAAGTATCATGCAACGAGATTATTTTATACTCCCTTGATGAGTTTAGTCTTGTCAGCATAGTTTTTAGAAAGAAAATACCAACCTGTTTTCAATCTGAGAATGGACATTTTGCCACCTCTCAGTTAACTGATCTGCTTTCTCTTTGTGCCAGTCAAAGTCAAGATCACGTTCCTTGTGCGTTTTAAACATCTGGTCACTAATTGCTTTCGCTTTCTGGAGTTCGTCTTCTAAGGCATGGAACACTTCTCTTTTTTCATCAACTTCGGATCTCCATTGCTAGTGAATAAAGTATGTGATGACAAACAGACAATATTGTTCCTAGTGGCATCTTCCCAAATGCCATATTCAGGCTCCAAACCCAATCCTCCCCAAATGCATCAAATTGCAATTATTATTCTCAATCAAAATGGTCAATCAATATGCCAGGTAAGAGAGAATAGATAATAAGAATAGATAAGAGAGGACTACTATATTATACATAATCACGGGAACATATCTTAGTATGTCAAATAAACATACTCACTTTATTAAATATTGCCAAACACATGTAATGTTATATTTACAGTATTCTTATCATGTAGCATGGAGGTACAATTAAGTATTTCAGAGTTAATTCCACATGAAGCTAATATTTTTTCAATGTTCCCAAGCAGGAGGGAAAAATGAGAGTAAGGAGAACAGTCTAGACTACAACTTCATTGCTCCTGGAGAAATGTCTTTATTATGGATATAAGGCAAGGAAAGAGAAACAGTTTTTTACTAGATTACTTCAACTATTTTTGTCTTTAAGGGCAGAGAGTGGAAGAAAGACTTCAATATTTGGAATTGGCAGATTTGGATTGTTTTTTAATGATCAGTGTAATATGTAGCTCAGCTTCTAGTAAAGGGATACGATGGAATGAGGCATCCACAATCATTTGAACTGACTCTATTTTATCATCCATCTATCCGTGATTCCAATTCTACTTTCACACTTGCAAATATTCACTCTCTCAAAAGTCACTCATTAAGTAGCTTGTAACATGTTTTATCTTAATATTAATACCAATACCCATATTCATACCTTCAGGGTACCCATCAGGTTCTCAATATTGCTCTTGTCAGCAGTTAACGGGTCTTCCTCACAAAGTTTAGTCTCATACTGTTTTACTAGAGCTTCAGCTCCTTGAGTGTTTTTGAGCACCAAATTTACAGTTTTTAACCTGAAACAAATAAAACGTGTGCTACTAATAAGCTCTAAAAATAACAATAAAAGTTTTCAAAATATTTTAATACGGTAACTGAATTCAATTTAAATTCCTTTTGAAAGAAGAAATCTGCCTTTCAACACAGCTATTTTCACACAGCTATTTTCATGGCTAATAAATATTGCTACCATAAAGATGATTGGGTGCAGTAAAAGGCCTTACTTACTTTTCTATGTAAATGGAAGACATGGAATACACCTGATTCATGTTCTGAATTACAAGATTAAGTTCAGACCGCAGAGTTGGGATCGAAGGGGAACCAGCAGCTTGGCTGAAGAAATCATTGCATTTATCTGTGATTGTTTCCAAATCATCTTTGAGTCGATCCAGCTCCTTTTTGAGCTTCTACAGAAAAAAAAGGGTGAGGTTTATTTCACCTACAGTAAAGGGTTTTCACAAATCATATTCTTAAACTAAGGGAAGAGCATGAATTGAAGTCCCATGAACCATAAGCCGCAGCTACAATAGCATATTGCTAGACTTGAACCCACATCTTGGAGGATTGATTATAACACCTACCTACCTGCCAGCTTATTCCTTCCTTGTTTGTAAGAAGGCTATTGTGTTGGTTGATTCAAGTGCCCATCATCTTTCTTTTTTGTAAGTATTTGTAAACGAAAGCCCAACAGCATGTTTTTATGTTAACGTGGCTGAAAGCCTACATCTTTTTCCCCCCCTAATTAGACACCAATCTCCAACTCAACATTAATTTCCAATGTAATGGTTTAGGCCATAAGTGTCCAACCTTTTGGCTTACTCAGGCTGCCTTGAGTGAAGTGGAATTTTCTTCGGCCATTAGAGTTAATATACATAAATAAGAAACTTCCTTTATTATTATTTTTATAATGTTGTGGGGCCACATTATGAGCTGTCCAGGGCCACATGCAGCCTATGGATATGGGTTGGACACGCCCTGTTTTCCCTTCCTAAAAGGGAGTTATGTGAACAACTTGACAAGAAATATTATGTGACAACTATAACATTTGTAAAAGAAGATAGAGAACTGTTTTTGGTTTTTATCTCAGTTGTATTTCAAGAAATGCCACATGGAAAGTATGTTCTAACTAAACATGTTTCATATTGATCAAATCGTCATTATCTAAGTTTGCCCACTATGCTAAATTGCAAAATGCCCAATGATAAACCAATTATGTTCACACATTTTAAGCTAAAACTTATAAAGCTGCTTCAGTTTTTGCACCATAATTTGTGTTTGTCTGAATGATCTTCATCAGATGAGGTCAAATGAAACTATCAGAGGATTCACCAAGCAAGTAAGCCCAGTTTCGTTTCTTTACTTAAGAGTACGGGATAGGGATGGAAGGAAATAGTAACAATCTGGATTGGAACTGCACCTGATTAGGAAGGGAAAGATCTAATAGGATCACTAAATACTTTCCTGGAATACAGTTAGTCCCCAACTTACGACCACAATTGAGCCCAAAATTTATGTTAAGTGAGAATGTCAGGGTTCCAAAAGTAATAACCCCAACAAAAGAAGACTCCGAGGCTTGAAGTTCCTCAAAGTTCCATTTTATGAGATGTCATATTGACACATCTGGGGAAGCCAAAATCTGAAAGCTTCCAGGTTTTCCCCACCCACAGGAAAGTCCATGTCCCTGCCCAGCACCCACATATCAATCACGTGGCCCAATCAATGTACCGTCCCAACTGGAGATGCCTCCCAGTCACACCCCTCCAGGTGCAGGGCAAGATGTCCTTGACTCTCAGAGAAAGGAATGTTATTATGGCTATATATCACCCTTACTCCATACAATCCCCCCTCCCAGTTTCCCACAGTACTAAATGTGGCAGCCCTGAAGATCCAATGGAAAAGATAGCTTCCAGGCCTGACAGAGACATTTGTTAAGTGAAATTTGCCCCATTTTACGACCTTCCTTGCCTCAGTAGTTAAGTGAATCACTGCAGTTGATAAGTTAGTAACCCGATTGTTAAGTGAATTTGGCTTCCCACATTGACTTTGCTTGTCAGGAGGTCACGAAAGGTGATCCCATGACCTTGGGACACAGCAATGATCGTAAGTATGAACCAATTGCCAAGCAGCCGAATGTAAATCATATGACCATGGGGATGCTGCAACGGTCATAACTATGAAAAACGGTCATAAGTCACATATTTTCAGTGCCATTGTAACTTTGGTCACTAAATGAACAATTGTAAATCAAGGATTACCTATGTGGTATTTCATATGAATTTTGATGGTGCAGACAGGAATTCTATTTATTCTCCCAGAGGACTTTGAATGCCAATCTGTAACAATTTGCACTTATTCCAAGTATTTAAAAAAAAATCCTGAACAGATTATCCAATTAATTTAGCGCAGTAAGTCCTTTGAACTGGATTACAATATTGAAAAAGGTAGTTGTCATCAGCAAATTGAGAAGAGTTACCTCTTGTTCAGAGATACGGAACACACTTTCAGGTAGGTCATCCCGCTCCAGAGGAGTTCGAATTTGTCTAATCAAACGATCTTCACAATTCTCCAATCGGAGTCTGATGTTTCGAACCTCTGAGATGTATAAATTATAAACAGATTCTTCGTGCTCCTCTGTTGAAACCAATGCACACATGTAAGTTAAGCCAATTGACTTTATTCTTTTCATCTGTTACCGTGGGATATTCTACAATTCAAGTTTCAAAGTTTAGAAATATAACTCTTCTTGAAACCCAAAATTAACGTGCAGCCAACTGTACTGGATAGTGATAATGAGATATACTGGATGTGATAATAATGTGGTGTGAAAAGGAAGGATTGGTGTTATGTATTTCTTGTTTCTAACCTTTTCTACCACCTTTAAAATATCTTTTCTATTTGACAGAAATAAAGTCATCTTGAATTTCGGGTATCGCAAACTTCCCAGAAATGTTAACATTACAGAAACAGGTTGCTTAAGAATTAATCTTTATGTGTTAATATCTCTTAAATGTTCTTATTCTTAGCTTTTTTGTGAATCCAAGCAATTTCTCAAAAAAAAAATTGATTATTATATTAAACTTAGTGCTATATAATTCAATTTGCATTGGTACTGTTTAATTGGATTGCCTATGCATGGTTCTTCTTGAGATGATTCTACAACAGGATCATATTAAGGCCATAGTAATGAATCCCTTATTTCAACACAGCATATCATTATCTTACAGAATGACCTAAATTCATTTTAATCTGCTATAGTCTGCTACTTTATTCTGTTCTATATCATTAGCAATCTGAATAAATAATTACAATATATGCACCCAGCTTTTAAGAATTATGTAGGCATTGGAAACTTGAGTATTGAACATTTTAAGAATAGAGCCATTTACACATGTAAGAATGAATGTTCAAAAATTTTGATAGATGAATATTGAGTTATGCTACGCAAACAGATATTATTTTTTAAAGAGAACGGTAGATACACTCTTCCTAGTAATTTATATTGGCAGTCTAACAGTATCCGTGATACAGCACTAAGCAAAGTTTTATTTCCACATGAGCCTGCTAAAGTAATAATCTGTTCTCCAACAATATCAATATATTCCAGTATTCATTTTAGACCTTCAAATAAAATCAGAATGCATATTATTCAAATGAGAGCACTTATGCAGAAGTGCCAGACCTTTCTTCCACATCCACATGTAGAAAGTGAACTACCAGCAATAATAATGAAAAGGAGATAATTGTAAGCCATTGGTAGGCGTAACTTTCTTCTTTTTTGAGTGTGATTTTTATACTGATCTTAGGAGGAGCATTCTGATTTTACACACATATATCTGATGTGCAATCTATTACAGATAGCTGGCGCATGTAAATCACATGACAAGGAACCCTGGAAAGAAAGGATACAGAAGACTGTGGTCTCTCTTTTCTGTTACTGGCAAACAAGAACCTTCAACTTTGCACTAGTGTTGCTATGATCCAATTAAAATAGTGTAGTTGACATGAAAATGCCACACCTACAGCAACACAATAACATCAAGGAATTTATAAGAATCTCCTTTCTGAGATGATTTACATAATTACCTCTCTCAGCAGACTTAAGGAGCTCTTGGTAGTACTGCTTGCATACATTCACTTCCCTTTCCAACTGGGCAATGTCAGCAACAGAGAAGATTTTGGACTCCTGGCTGTCTTCCAAGAAGTCATCAAAGCGAGACTGCAAGTTGCTTAAAACCTGTTGATGTTCACCTGGCAAGAGTGTTTTGATCTAGAAAACGTTTTAAAATTGGAGTCAAATTTAATTTCCCCTCCAACAATCGGTAATATTCCTTCCCTTTCCATGATCTAGACGTAAAGCACTGACTGCTCTTAAAGCTCTTATTCATAAAGCCCTTAAACCCATCAGTTACTGAAATTTTGACTCAATAAGCCCAGGAAGTATCAAGCACCAGGGAAATCAGAAGATCCAGCCAGTTCAAATGGGTATAAAGATTTATTGCAAGCTTAAGTTCTCTACAAGAATCTGAACTACTAACAGCCAAAATAAATTGGCGGTAGATAAGAGTCAATGGAAGTCAAGGTGGGCTGGACTTAGTTCTCTTGTGGGTGCGAACAGACTAAAAAGACTGATGACATGCTTGACTCTTCCCTCGGGCTCAACATGGTCATCTCTTACAGGAAGGTGCCTCTCAGGAATATAATGCCTACAGTATATACATACAGTTTATAAGGACAAACATCTATGGAACCACATCTACTGGATATTGTCACCGCTCTGATTTTTTTTAGCATTTTTATATCAAATTCCAATACACTATTGGTACATCTTTAGCATCATGTCTGCTGTATAAAATATGAAACTCTTCTCAATCTTTACTTATCATTGTAATGGTAAAACGCAAATTCTTCATTTTAAGGTCACACTGCTGAAATACTGAATGCTGGGGTAGGGAGTGGGGATCTAACTAGATATCCAAATGAGAGTTGCAATACACGAAGAACTTACCGAAGCCACATTACTTGCTCGAACAGTTTCAATTTCAGTTGTTAAGTAGTGCCAAGAAACTACACTCTTCAGATTTATGTGTGACTCATGCCACAAAGCTAGGACATTCTGATATTGCTGCTCAATTCTGAAATGCATAAAAGGTAAGGGGATTAAATAAGCAATATCACAAGAGAGTCTTAAGAATATACCGAAAATAAATTCCCTAGACCACGGGTGTCAAACTCGCCGCGTCACGTTGATGTCATGATATCACACACGGTTTTTGCTTTCGCGGAGCTGGGATGGGCGTGGCCTGATTGTGACACATCCGACTCATGGGCCGCCAGTTTGACACCCCTGCCCTAGACTGAATACATTTTGAAGAATGTGATATTAATATGAGTTTGGTATGTGTACATTCTACCAAATTCCTACCTATTTGCAGTGTCTATGGCTTCTTTGTTGGGAGGAGGGATGGTAAAACAAACAGAGGGAACCATGGCCTCGTTGCCACTTGGGCTGATCACTTTCCATTTTGCTCGATGAGAGTTGCTTGCCAGGACACATTCATCATCCTTGTAAATGGTTATCTAGTTGTGAACAGAAAACCAGAAGAACTGAATGAGTCTTTCTCAAAGCACCTCTGCCAACAACTGATGCAACAAAAAAAGTGACAAAAGAACGAAGTAAAACTGATTCAACCCCCAACTGTGGCAATAAGCTCTCTGGGGTATGGCGATTTCCTGGAGTTTGTTATCAATACCCAGCCCAGGGTCTTCTTCTTCCCCGTAACCAGTGGTGGGATTCAACCAGTTCACACCTATTCAGGAAAACCGGTTATTAACTTTCAAAGCAGTTCGGAGAACCAGTTGTTGGAAGAAATCTTATTTTGGTTTTTTTCCACTTTACAGGGCTAATCCTGTAAGGGAGGCATTCTGGTGTTGTTTCTAGCCTAATTTTTATTGCCCTGCTTACAGAAACTGCCTCTCTGGTTAACCCTTATTACATTGTAACAGCTAAAGCGAAGCACCCATCAATGTGAGTGACATTGAGATGGTCATGCCCACACGGTCACATGACCAGTGAGCCACGCCTACCCAGCTGGTCATTACACCAGAGAACCGGTTGTTAAATTATTTGACTCCCACCACTGCCCGTAACTAATTCAAAGATGGTAAAAGCTTCCAACCTCAATCTGTCGATAGTCACAGATGGCCTTAATTGGGATGGACGTTTTGAGGGAATTTTCAGGATTCCTCGGCTTTAGCTGAACGATTGTCTTTGCTCTGCCCACAAGGCCTGCCACAGTGCTCTTGTACTGTAGGAGCTGTTCTTTTTCTTCCTAGATGCCCATTTAAAGAGGAAATGTTAAACATTAAGCATTCTTTTCTTGAAAGTGTTTTAAGTCTTCTTGGTTTTTTCCCCCCAGTTTGGTTTCTTTTCCGAGATGTGATTCACAAGAGACACAATCGGTTACATTTTGATAGCCTTTTCAAAATTGATGATTTGCAGGTTTGTTGAGATTATCCCCATTCTCTGGGTTCTCATATGGCTGGAATCCTAGGAACTGTTGTTGCAATACATCTGGAAGGAACCCGTTTAAGGAATGATGCTTTGTACAGTAATTACTATTCTCTAGTAATTATAGTTGCATTTGGCAGAAATGACAACAGTTCTTGAACAAGGCAGGCTATGATCTATCTGAAATAACTTCACCCAAGTATTTAGGTTTATTTGTTCCAGTTTCAATAACAATGGTTATTTTTGGCATAGCTTGATTAATACATGTTGCTTAATTAGCTCCCAATACTGAAAACTAATAAATGCAAATTACTTTTGTTTTTATAGGGAATTTCTTCTTCTCAGTAGAAGAAAAGGTTTGCTAATACACACTGCACACATATCTTTTGTGTGTATGCATCACCATGGCAAAAAGCACACTAGCTTAGAAAGCATTAACACATGCTTGAAAAGTAAAATCAGCTAACATATTGGCATTCCTACCATAGACTCTTGGATCAGATCTTCTAGTTTATGAATGCTGCTGGATCTATCACAATTGTATTTTCGATGTACAGCATCTCGTAAATTCTTCAAGTAATCTAGAGCCTCTTTGGCATCGCTGAAAAACTAGAATGAAACAAACTTTTCATTTAATAAGGCACTACTGAAAATATGTTTATGAGAGAGAAATAGCTGAATCATTAAAACAAGAGAGGGAAAGGAATTGGGAAGAGGTTGGGAAAGAATCAAACTTTAAATGCCTTTAGGACAGCAAACAAAGAGATCAAAACAATAATGGTTACTGACTTTTTTTCACGAGATTTATATACAATATACTGGACCAGTAGGATCACTGCTGGAATAACATTAAAAAAAATACTCTCTTTGAAACATCTGAATTTAAGGGGTAAAAACTGTATCTTTATCATAAAAGCATTCCTCTACATTGCTTAGCTGAGAACCACGTTAGAATTTCTTTCTTGGTGGTATAGCTACAGCTAAAATCTGCAATCATGCCACGGTATCTTCAATTTAATCCATACCTCAAAATATGCAGTGTTTTCTCTTAAATGCTGTTCCACACATTGGCAGAGCTGTAAAATCCAGCTCCACTGGGTTTGCATGGCAGCTCGGTAAGCCTGAAGGATACAGAAAGAGATAAAGAACCATTTGTGTCTATGCAACCCCAGCCCTAGTTCTCTCTAATGAGAGATTTGATTTCTCCCTCCCCCATTCCTAATGCCTTTGTCTCAGCAGTATGCAGTAGAACAAAAGCACCCGTCCTCTAAAATATAAATTGCTCTACAAAAATGAACAAAATTTTCTGGAAAGCCAGGTTGACTGCCATTTAGAACCCAAACACCTTGGCTATAGCTTGAATTAGTGGCTGCCTGTCAAATTGGCTAAAATTACTGACAACTTAACAAAGAAGCAAAAAAGCTCGCTACAGAATCCTGTAGAGCGTATCGTTTAATAACAAGGACAGATCGTAAGAGTCCATCTGCTTCTAGTATTTACATATTGTTGCAGAATATCCATTCTGACAGATACACAGAATCAACTATCCTGTGGTCAGTTCTGAAACTGGGAGGTGCCCTTATTAGCCAGCTACAGTCTTTTAGTTGTAAAAGCGGTTATATACAGCAGTGTTTCTCAACCTTGTTACGTTTGAGTGGATTTCATCCCCCATGGCTGGCTGAAGAATTCTAGGAGGTGAATTACATACACTCTTCTTCAAGTTGCTAAGGTTGAGAACACTGACCTACAATATATATCTTAATTCTAGTCCAAAATAAATATAATGTCCAAGTAAGATCTGTAATAATATGTCATGGTGACACGTAACAGCAATGAAACATTTACAGGGAGAAGTTTCTTTTTACATATGAACAAGAAAAATATTGCCCCCTTCTAGGTATACTAGATTCACTCTTACTCAAAACATTAGATGGTGCTGTGGTACTGGAATTCTCCACTGGGTGTGGGGGGGGGGGGAGTGTGCTCTGCATTGCTTTTTAAGTAACTCAAAACAATCACCAATGAAACACAGCCAGTGAAGGCAAGAAATAGAACAGAATACAATAGAATATTCAGGAAGAAATCACAAAGGGTTAGTTGGAACCCTAAACAGGAGTGCCATGTTTTACAATCTTGTTTCTTTCATTTTAGGACATTAGCAAGGTTTTCATGCTGCACCTTCAAGGCTAATAAATGCACTGAGTCACAACCTTTCACACTCAACTAAATGTATACCACAAGAAAATTATATGTGCGGCAATAACGCAAAATGGAAAAGCGGAACTCAGACATGAATATTTATCTGGAGCTCTAATGTGTACAAGATGAAATCAGTGATGCCCGTCATTGACTACTGTTGGAAACAGAAATACAGTAGAGGACTAAACAGGAAAGAATGACACAAGATTGTGTATCAACTTTCTCCCAAGGTTTTCAACAAAAGCCAGAGAGGGGTTGGGGTTAGAATAAACACAACAAACATACAACCAATTGGGGAAGGCCGCAATTCTTCAGAAGGTTATTTAAAACTCTTGTTTTAAATTTGGAATCCTACAAAAAGTGCTTCTAAAGCCAGATTTAATAACTTACCTCAATAGTTAATCTTGCAGGGTGGTTTTCAAAGAGCAATTGTTCTGCTATTTCCTGTACTGATTTAATAATGTCTTCTTTTTGGTCAAGTTCTCTCATCAGATCCTTTCAAATTTAAAAAAAAACAGAAAAAAAGCTTTTGGAACTTGAAGCAAGCAGGAAAGAATACGTTGAGTTTTATTTTTAAGACATTACTAAATCTTACGGCATGATATTCCTTTTTCCTTGCTATATTTGTGTTTCTTTCGCTCCAGTCATGTGCAACTTCTGCCTCCTCCTTTTCATTCAACCATATAAGTTCCCGAGTGGCTCGTGATACAAAATTGTGAAGGGTGTCGAGGTGTCTTTCCTGATTCCTGGATGCATTCTTAAAAAGACAAAAAAAAATATCTTGATTTTGCTTACATTATCAAGGAACATCCCACTGAGATCTGGACTTTTTGATGATTATCTTACCAAGAGTTTTGCATATTGGCTCTCCAGTTTGTGCAATTTTTCTGCATAGCTGAGTTTGAGTGGAGCAGTCATTTGGATCTGCGTAGAACAAACTGGATTAGATTTTTTTTTTAAACAAAGAAAAGCCTCCAGACACACAACAGTTAACAGAAGGATTACACATTTGTTGTTATTCATTTAATTAATATAACAAAATGATCCTTCTTTAAGCTAAGTGCTGTTATACAAGAAGTTAAAACCTATGCATGTTTTTAAAATAGGTACAGTCACAAGGTGTTTTTATGCTGTACCTCACTGATTTTTGCTTCTTTAAGACTTGACTCAAATTCTTCAATAGCTTTGTGAACATTCTTGTGATTTTCAACATGGCTTTCAACACCTGGCAAATCTGAACCCCATTCAGCTCGGTCAAGTTGTACCTGGTAAAGAGAGGTAAAAAAAAATTAAACTTGATCCATCGAATAAATAAGAAAAAATGATCAAGTGCAGGTGAGGACCATACATGTCAAGGTGTTACCTGCATTTCATCTACCCATCTTAAGAGGTCCTGGACAAATTTCATATTAACTTCTTCTTCTGTTAAATTCTGATCAATAAAAGCCGATTTCATCAGAGGTTTCCGAATCTGTGTCAACTTGACTGTCTGGAGTCCACCTGTGTCAACTCCAGTTATGTAGCTTTGAATTAACCGTGGTGGGAAGCCCGGAGTGTATGACGGGGTGATGGCAGGGGTCAATCTTGAAGAAAAACCTGATGATAAACCTGACGTCAGACTGGATGAGGTCAAGGAGGGAGACAAGCTCTGATTCAGTCCAGAGTTTAAATTAGGGCTTAGGCTTGGTGCAAATCCTGAGTTTAAGCTTTGTGTTATTCCTGATATCATCATCTTGGTCTGTTCCGTTGTTAGTATTCTCCCTTTGTTGTATATTGAGGAACACTCTCCTTTTAAGGCCATAAAGTTATCTCGGAGTTTTGCAACCCTACATTAAAACAGAGAAAAGCATTCACTGGAGAAATTGACTATCTACTACCTCAGAAATTTTATGAACAATAATAATAGAAACCAGAAATAAATAATTAAATTAACTATCATAATCAAAGAGTCAGATCCATTTGTTCCAATAAATCCTTTTATAAACTGCAAAATGTTAATGCAGTCATGCTATAATGGTACTAAGGTCATAAAATGTCAAGCTGTATGTTTTTGGATGTAAAAAGTAATCATATAAAAAGACCAATATGTCCACATAATCATTTTTGTCTCAAATGCGATTCCTGATTATGCTTGGGAATAATATGCTCTTCTCAGGTTAAAATGACAGATTGTTTAAGATATCTTTGAGAAGGAAGCGCAGAAGTGACTATAAGAACAGGAATCAAACCATATAACTACTAATGGGAAAAATGCATACAGCATCCAAAAGGCTGTTCTACATGCTGATGGCAATGTTAGTCCACACTTGATAGTAAAAGTCAATCTGTGAACCACATATGGCCCCTGGAAACCACCCAGAGCAGACTATGCTGTCACTAACATGAGGTCTCAGCTTGGTAGGCAGAGAGAGAAAAAAAGGAGAAATGGGAGGTTTTCTTTTCATCCAGCAAAAGGCAGAGTTCCATTTGGTACTGACCTTACCTACAACCTGGTGAAGATTTTGGAGTCGAAAAGTGTCTCATAAAAGTAGTGGAAGACATTGCTAGACACATGCTGAATATGGGATATCCTAAACCATACTTATGCATACTTACTGCTGTATGATAGAATTGTCTTATCCTGGGCTACAGGGCAGCTGAAAGGATTTCAGAGATCAGACTTTAAAGCAGAATTATCTATGCACTGCTTTTGAAATCACTTTCTAGCTCAAACATAGATTAATGGATATCCTAATTAAAGACAAGATTAGCAGTGCTTAAATAAATTGTTTAAACAACTTGAACACCAAACGAAGTAAGCCAAACCAATTTCTGTTAAAGTTGCAGAAATTGCCAGGGGCAGAATAGTCACCGGCATAAGACAAACTAGGAGTTCCTATTCCTAAATAGTAGCCTTAATGTATGTACCTTTGGACTAATTGATCCGCTTGATAATATTTCCCATCAGTAAGAATCTGGGCATCCATAACTTGTTGGCGGAGAAGATTCTCACACTCAAGTAGATAGCCTGCGATCTCAGCTTCATTCTGGAACTGCAGGCCTGCTTCTAATCGTTTCCTATCCTACGTTTAAACAAACAAACAAAAATAACACACAAATAAATTCTTCATGAGATACTTAGGTTCTTCTACACTATTAACCTTTTTTGGGACAGACCATAATGAAGCTCATTTAGAAATTTTTTAGATGCTTGTGTCTGAAAAACATGCTGTAAGATAAAATCAATTATCATGAAATATATCTGTAACAGCTTAATTTTAGACCAACTATTTATTACGTCAAGTCAAATATTCAATATAGATTGTTCTCTCCAAAAACAGAAGTGTTCATAAATAGTAGGCTCCCCATTTAGATAAACATACCTGCACATACAGAACTATTTTGAAAAAATGATTAATTAACATTATTTTCCTATATTAAAATGCTTTCCAAAAGGTTGCTTAAGCAACTGTGATTGCTTATTTGCTGAAATGGATACAAAGGAGTTTTTTTATTGGATAAAACATGAGACAACTGGATTTAAAAATTTTCAAGATGAAATTTACCGTAAAGGTAAATCCAATCATTTCCAACTCTAGGGGGCAGTGCTCATCTCCATTTCTTAGCTACTTCACCACTTCAGTGGGAAAGTAACATTGTCCAGACATTTCCGTAATCATGTAGCTAGCATGACTAAGCCAAGGCACATGGAACACTGTTACTTTCCCACTGAAGTGGTGCCTATTTATCTACTCGCATTTGCATGCTTTCAAACTGCTAGGTGGACAGGAGCTAGGGCGAGTAATGGGAGCTCACCCTGTTGTGTAGCACCTGGATCTCAAACCCAGGCGATCAGCTTTCCAGCTGATAAGCTCAGCATGTTTAACCACTGAGTGATCATACCTCCTGAAAATTTAAATTTATCGTCAGTACATTAATTTCATAAGGTAGCTATCAATGCCAAAAAAAAGTATAATCCCTTGACTTCTGATGTATTTTCAATTTAAAAAACCTTTACCTATTCTTGAATATTAAAAACAAATATCAAATTCAGGATATATAGTGGGAACACACTCTTCAGTCTTAACTTAGAAATATTACCTATTAACACTAATGCATATCTAGCATTTGTTTTTCCATTTTGGCAGATAACAATATTCCTGAGCATTCTCTACCTCCTCCAAGTTTACTGACAGTCTTCAAAACTGCAGTGAAATTATAATAAGCATATACTACCGTATGTTCTTTTAAAAATGTTTAGTAGGCTCTGAATATATGTTCCCAATGCCTTATCGACACAGACAGACATTTAATACAGTAGCTTTATACTATTTAAAAAAAAAAATAAACCAGAAAGGTGGCATAATATGTAAAAGATGAGATCATGTTGTTAGTCAATTCATTGCATGCCTGATGACATTTTTATGGTACTCCAAAATGAGCTATTAATAAGTACAGATAATTCTTCTCATCTTCCAAATAATTCTTGAAAAGAGTTTTCGTAATTCTCGTTTTAAAAATGCAAAGCCTGAAGCCGTGGACTGTGATTTGTTTCGGTCATCGGGTAAGTATCTGATTGTACAAGATCTCAACAAAGATGCTGCCCTTCTGCTCTTTATCCAATAATCCACGTGGGTTTTCAATTTAGAAAAAAAAGTCAAAAACTAGATATTGAAAACTACTTACTGACTGCGTAGCATTTCGAGCAAGCATTAGCTTGTCTTCGCAATTCAGGCTGTCCCGCTGAACTCTGTTTGCAATTTGCTGCAGCATATCTAACCTAAAGACATCAAAGTTAAGACAAGTCCCATAAGGCTGATAATACCTTTCTCCATACAAGAAAGCAGTATTAACTGTTACCAAATAAAACTGAACCAAAATTCTGCAATGTAATATCAAAACTTACCTGGCTCCTTCCACTGGACCATTGCCGAAGCTTATACACGAATTAGCAAGAGTTGGGCCACAGTTAACAGATACGAAGTTTTCATTAGAATCAATGCTGGTTCGGGTACTAGTGCTATTACTAAAAGAGTCACTACTCTGGTAGCCGTAACTGTTAGCATTCATTTTTCATAATCAAAAAGCACCTTGGCTGTTTGAAAACCAAAAAAAAAAGCAGAATGTCTGCAAAGGTGCACAGATATCAGAAAGGAGCTAGCTTTAAGAGCAGTTCCACCATTGCATCCTTAAATAGGCTTTCAGCGTACATATTCAAAATCCTGTAAATATTATTCCTGTTCAGATTTTTGCCTTCAGCTATATATGCCAATGTGGGCTTGGCTTCTCCAGCTTTTTAAGTGCCTGTACATGTAGGGACTAATCAGAATGATTAGGGCGTTAACATTGAAGGAAAAGTGCCAAATACCTTTAGGTAACTGTCATCCAATCTCAAAAACCTAATTGATATGGGACAGGATAAGAAGATCTTGCTTTTAAAGATCTGCAACTCCCAAGTTGTAAAAAAAGTATATCGATCAATAGTCATTCTACCAGAGTAGTGACTCTTTTTTTTTAATGAAATGATTCATTATTCATTATATAGTTTCTTTTACATGGGATACACTAGGGGTCTGTTGTCTAGGTCTGTCTTCATTTTGATCCAGCTATGCTCCAAGTTCATGTGCTTTCTATAATTGCTTATATTACAGCCAAAACAGGACCAGCATTACAGTTCATCTTGCACAGACTACCTTGCACAGAATTCAAATTAAGAATGTATTTATAAATGTTTTTGTTGTTCTATTTAAACAGATTCACTAGGACAAAAAGAGCAGAACTGCAGAGTCAATGGTTATTTTTGCAATCAGCTAGCTAGCAAGTGGCTAGGCTTGGACACTAATGTAAGTTTACTGACTGCTATAATTTTTTCTATAAATTATGGTAGCAATTCCTTTATTTCGACTGTCTGGCATTAAAAAGATTTTGAACGTGTACAGGCAAAAATTCCAGCACACACAGGTGTTCTGATTTTTTTCTGGCTAGTGGTATCAACATTATATCCAACCATTAGAACTCCATAGTCTTTATTTTGTTGAGGAAATTGAGTCCACTTCTCCTTCAGCACTACACTTCCTTTAACAGCAATTATTTTATAATGAATCTTATTGTTCAACAAATCCCTATTCTGTAACTGACCCGCAGTTTATATTAATGCTATTCTAAACTGTTAAGACTAGGCTTATCATATATGAAAATTGTGATGCTAGCAAAGATAGAGCAAACTCAAAACTCTTTGCTTACATGAACTTATCTAGATCAAATGGAAATCTAGAAATCAAATGGATTTTTGCAACCCAAATACCGAATATCTAGCAAAGACTGGGCTATCTCACTCTTTAAGCTCTTGACCACTAAAGCTAACAAATGCTACGGCAAAACTACTGAGACACTTTCAACAACTGTGATGCAAATTACACCACCACCCCCAAACTTTGAATATATCTATTCTCTAAGAGAGGCTACACTGATTGGAAATGTTGGGAATTAGTGATATGTTCCATGATGCCAGTGCCTTATATATGCCTCTTCTCAAACATAGCTAGTTTTTCCCAAGTTCCCCTCATAACAGTAGCTCCTTTTGATAAGACAACACAGAAGATGAAAAAGTTGGGCTTAATGGTGGAAGAAAAAAAAATACTACCATCTGGGTTGAGGCACACCACCCTTTCCATGAACAGCAGGGATGAGGAACTTCTAGCTGGCCCATCAAATTAATCAATTTCCCCACAGACCTCAAGCAAGGTGCCTCCCTTCTCTGCCCATCAAGTCCCTTTCCTACTAATTATGACCACAGATTACCCCAACTGTTTGTTTTCCTAATAAACACAATGTATACTGAGGTAAATCATTAGGAAGTGGGAGGGGTCCCTTTGGCTACCATGTAAAGAAGAAACAAAGCCCTGAATGAATAGGGCAATTCTTTTGCTCTCTTACTTCGTTAAGATGGAGGCAAATCTGGACAAAGTCAGAGAGATCAAAAGACAAACTAAAGGTTTCTTGGTTGGGTAATCTGAGAAAGAAATTAATACATAGATAAAATATTAACAAGTTAAGGTCCACAACCGGTCAAAATATATAGAGAAAAAAATATTTTGGTTCAGGAAGGACAATAATGAGATGATTGAGACACTCTCACCTGCTGCTGAGTACTCAGCCTTTATTAATCTCTAGGCCTTAGCTGGTTTACTTTCTACTTAATGGATATTGTAGTAGTAATAAACGTCAAGCATAATGATGGTATCTAGTCTTTGCCTCCAATTTTTTGTTGCTTTAAGTAACCCACAGGATACTTTAATTCAGCATTTTCCAAAAAAATGAATGTTTGGGGGAGGCTAAGAAGCAGATCATTGGTGGGGAGGGGGTAGTCCAATTTTGACTGTCCACCCAGAAGCATTTGTAGTGGTTGCATTGATAACATAAGGAAACATAATGTTCATGTCACCATGCTAATGACATAATTGTGTGGTTATGTCATGATTCCGACTCAAGTACTCAAGTTACATAATGAACATATCATACCCCCTCCCTTTATTTTTTCATATAAATGCTCATGTCCATGTTATATGCCCAATAGCGGGATTCTACTTAAAATATTTTCAAATAAGTTACATTTCATTTCTTTCCTACAGATAGATTTAGTTTACACAATTGTAATGGTTAAAACAACAAAACTGTAGAATTTCTTTGCGTGATAGCATATATAGGATTCAAAAGTATGCTGCCCACAAAATGGTAGTCTAACTCTTATGGCTAATGGGACAGACTTTAACGGGGAAATCTGTCATACAAGGGGGAAACAGGTGGACAGTTAAGTTCAATTGCCAGATTGCATAGAATTTGCAGCATTGCCATTTTGCATGCCACTAAATTAATAAAGTTAATTATTATAAGATACACACATACACATTGACAGACAGACAGACATGCACACACACAGATGTGGTATAAATCATAACTCTTGAATGGCAAGGGTCATACTTAAGTTGAGCATGGTAACCAGTGGAATGGGCAAAGCCATTTTTCATATATTGGCCCAAGCAAGAGTTTCATTTTTTTCCTTGAAAAGGGACAGGGAATTCATTATTTTTCATTGTTAAGTTTATTTAGGTGCTGAGGGTACAGCTTTCATCTCTTCTCTGCCTCAGACTAGCAGGGAACATAATGCAAATTCTTAGTAATTATTCAGGAGGCTCAAGTAGTCGTGAAAAGACTACCAAGACTACATGTAGCCTTGGGGAGTCAGCCTGTTTGCTTTGATTTCATGGCACACAATGCCCTTGGCATCACAGTATGAATTTCCTTCAGCAGACACCATGGCATAAGGCTCTTATGCAATCTACCAAGACTGCCCTTCCAAGGGATTTGGTCTGCCATCTCAGTTGGGGATCACCAAGACTTGGGGGTGACCACCACTTTAACCCTCTTGAGGCTTTTGAGAAAAAGATGGTGGGAGCCCACTCAATCCTATAAATGCCCTGGCAAACTTCCGAAAGTATTATCTACTTTTTGCTGGTCTGTGACCTTAATAAAAAATTGATTATCTACTCAAAGGTTGGTCAGGATTGAAACCTTGAGAAAACCGTTTAACTGTAAGCAATGTTTAATAACTGGAATAATTGTCCAAATTCTGATGGGCGAAACATCAGACATGGTTATAGTTACATATTTGCTATTTAATACAGAATTTTGCATAAGCTGCTTGATAATTATGTCAATAAAGTAAGCATAAGTACAGATATTTGTTCAATTTAAAAGCAATATCCAATGATTGAGCTCACCCAACAATTCATTTCTACAAAGGAAATTTTGACTACCTTTGTTTCAAGATTAAAGTGTCTCTGTCTATTATGTAATGCATCCTACTGAACAGTTTCAACCCGGCAGGGAAACATGCCTATAAAACAAATAATCAACCCACCTTTCAACTTCTGGTCGAAGCATTTTCTCTCTTTCCAACATAGCAATAATTAGCTTCCCCCATTCTTTTTCAATGTCATTTGGGTGGTAGCCTTGAGGAAGCTTGATACGCCCAAATTCAATCCAAACCTTTGAAGGCAAGGAATAATTGCATAAAATTGAGAAACCAAATCAAGCATAAAAGTGAGAAGTAAATCCAGCCTGCACCAGTCCACGCAATATAGCTTACCTCTAGTAGTTTATATAGATGCTTGATTTTTGATTTGTCTATCTCCTTTGGTGGAATTTCTGTTTCTTTAAATTGTAAATATTGGTTATAAAGTGCCTAATGGAAAACAAACATTGAAGTCTTTACTGATATATTCTGGTTTACTAAGGCTCATAAAAACTTGTCATCCTTATCACTTTGAAACCAAATTGTCTAACTTACCGGTACTTAATATCAAGAACAAAATACATGGATTTATAAGAAAAGAGAGAATTAAACCGTATGTCTCCCATTCAGGTTTCCCTTGGCCATCTTGGTTCTCTAAGTCCAAGGATAACTTAAATCTTCTACCCGCTGGTGTTCATGGATGTAATCCCCATAGTTAAGTGCTGCAGAGAATTCTGTTTGATGTCTCTTTTATGAACAGGACAAGAATCCAAACCACTAAATTTGTGTTAGCCGTGGCAGTGGCTTGCGCAGCCTCAGATTAAAATGCATTCTAATGCCTCCAAGCCAGGGAGATGCCCTTTATTGCTTAATCTTTACATGAACACTGTTTGGATTTGTGGCTCCTTCCCAAGATCCTATTATCTAGAATCACTATGATTATACTTAGTTGACCAGAAATCCAGTTTTTTTTTCCATTGCTATGTGATAGTAGATTGACTGAGGATTTATTTATCAAATTCATATAGCCACCCATCTCAAGATCATGTGATAAGGACAGAAGATAATCCATTGGTGAGAACTTCATGCATAAAAGTTACGTTTGTAGGAAAATAACATGAGAGGGGCAAGGAATTTAACGTAACATTCTCTCTGACATAATAGCTTCCATTATTTTTACATAAAGGGACATGTAACACTGCAAACTATGCCAACCTCTTAAGTTCCCAGAAGAGCTGTACTGGCATATTTAATTCACTCTCTTCTGTACCCACTCTGCATTGTGCTGGAGCTTGGCTTTAGGAAGATTCTATCTTTGGGGGGGGGAAAGGCAGACCCTTCTTGAAACAAATATTTTATGTTCCAGCAGTGCATGGGAGTTTTGTGAATCATTATAAATGAATAGGTGATTACTCTAAAGGAGTAGTACCTAATATTCTTTAAAATTTGTATTCTGGCAATATAAACAAAAGGAAAATAAAATCACCTTGAGTTCTACAGGATTGTTTGGAAATGCTCTGTCGTTCATTATTGTGGCATGGTGCCTAATCCATTGGATGAGGTAGTTCACCATATTCTGGTATTCAATCCACTTGACTTCAACATCCTAAGAGAAGCAATAATGTAGCACACCAATCGTAAAGACATTGCTTGTCAATTGTATCTGTTGCATTATAGATAAGCAACCAATCAGCTCTATCTAACTTAGTTCTAAAGTCTCAGCAAAATTACAATTTAAATTGGCAAAGTCTCCTTTTGCGAACAATTTTTGAATAACATTGCAGAAACTGGATCTTTTTCAGCTCTATACTTCCTTGGCTTCTGATTCAAATTCTCCTCCTCTCTCCTATACCCAGTATGAGATTTTGCTCATTCTTTGGCCAACTGTGCTTTATAGCACCTCGATATTTGTAGCCCATTTATCCTTCTGTTATCTGATTTTAGTTCTCTTATCTAATGTTCACCTGATTTCTAGCTTATACTCCCTAGCACTTTCCTTGCTTACCCTCAGACACAGTCCTTATTGTAAGCATTATACATTTTTTGGGAGGTCCTCTTTTATCAATATCCCTCTTTTTTCCTTCCCCCCTCCTCCACAACTGACCTGTTTTTAACTTCATAACTCTATCTCTATCACATCAAGCCTTTATGCTTTCTTTCCACACATGGCTATGCTCACTACTGGGCTGTGGCCTATTCACAACCAGGCCACATGAGCGGTGGGCTGGTGCAGGCATGTCCGTGCACCCAGCTTGACTCACACGAGCAGCAGGTGACAGCACTTGCAACCCCACTTGTGCGAGCGGCAGGTGTGCGCACCCTCTGCTCATACAAACATGCATGTGCCTACCCTTCACACAAAACCATTCCCTGTCCCCCCCCATTCCCAACCCATCCCGTGCTGGGCCTCCAATCCAGAAACATTGGGGAACACTGCTCTAGTGGGTCGGCTTGAAGAAGAAGTCCCACTCATATACCTAGTGGTCAATTTCATGATATATTTTAATTAGCATCATGTCCATGAGGACTCATTTCAAAATGCCCTGGCTCAAGTTTAAAATATCAGGTAAACCCAACAGAACATGTCATCTGAAGATTCCCTGCAGTAGATTCACCTTCCCTGCATGGAGGAAGTAGGACCAAAGGGAGAGCTCTCACTTCTTAGTACTATCATTCTATTACTTCGTTATTCAACTTGTTCTCTACAGTAAATAGCAGTTACATAAGTTTTGCGCCCCAATCAGACAGCCCACACTCTTAACGTTACATAACGTTTCAATATTTCTGCCTAAAAATTGCTGTTGAGTGTATAAAACTACTTTCCTACTTACATGTGCACTGATGCCTTCACCACCTTCAGGTACTTTGGGAAATGCATCATAAAGTGATGATACATAAGTGATTACTGATTTCTCATCTGGCGAGGAGACATCGACATCTAAAATGTACAAGTGGACACAGGCAATGTTTACAATACAGATACCACAACATCAGGCTTCCTGTCAAGCTTTTTGAAGCCTGTCAATCAACAGTATTTTCAATTCATCAACTCACCTTCAGGATCCAAAAGCCTGGCAACTCCAAGTTTTTCAGCTACAAAAAAAGCATGCTCTAAATTTGCAAGGTTGCTTTGAACAGCAACAGTATTCATGTCTACCAGGTCCGGCCTGTAAAAGAAAAGAGTTTAATCTGCTTTTGGAGAACAATATGTGAACCATGGTTTATTTCTGAAGATGAGGTTTTCAAGGGAAATGATGAAAATGATTACTTCAGAGGAAATGGGCCCTACATGTCAGCTTTTCAGGTCCCAGACAGAATATTCTCTCTGGGGGGAAAATGACTTAAGTTTTTTTAGATGTTTTTATCATAAGGGAAAGACAGAGGAGTGGAAATGTCCAATCTTTTACATAGAGAAGACACTGGTTGAGATCAGAATCCCTTGTCACTCCAAAATATTACCTCTGGATACCTTACAATTACTCAGAAGTGCCCTTATCTCTTCTGCCTTTTCTAGATGGGAAAAGTGGTGGGCAACATTTGAGAAGAGAGGTAGTTCGAAATGATGAGACCTTGAAACCACATCTTGTGATGAAATTGTCTTACTATAATGAAATTCCCTGCTTCATCGTGCTTGCCAATGTTTTTTCTATATCTTTTTATGTTTTATTGATTTGATTGCAGTTTCTTTGGACATGTCACCCAGAATTGTTGACAGGCAGGCTGCATACAAGTTTTTGTTGTTAGTTATGTATTAATCTATTTTAAAAACAAATTACAAAAATCCCCTATCCTCTCTCGTCCACAGTGTTGCTTCCGGGTTTATCATTCACTCTCCTTCCTTCTTATTTCATATATTCATTTTCTAACCATTTATAAAATTTCCCCCAAGTCTTGTAGTACAGTGAATCCTCTTTATCTTTTAATCTTAATGTTAATCTGTTCATTTCAGTGCAGTCTAAAATTTTCTTTATTACGGTATCTGTTCCTCTTCTGGCAGGTTTCCTGCTTTCCAGTTTTGAGCAAATACAATCCTTGGTGCTGTTACAATATGTATTGTTAAATAAATATCTTCTTTTTTATATTTCTCTGGTATAATACCCAATAAAAATATTTTTGGCTTCATTACTAGCCTTTATTTCAATATTTCTTTCAACCGTGTTTTTATTTTTAACCAAAACTTCTTTGCTTCTACACATGTCCAACACATATGATAATAAGAACCTGGAATTTGATGACATTTCCAACATTTCATCGATTTTTCTTTAAACATTTTTGCTAACTTTTCTGGTGACATGTGCCATCCATAAAACATTTTATACATATTTTCCTTATATACTGTGGCCATTGTCCATTTATAATTTCTTTCCCATAGTTGTTGCCATTTATCCAATTCTATTGTATAACCAAAGTTTCATACCCATGTTATCATTGTTTCTTTTACCACTTCTTCCTCTAGTTCCACTTGTAACAAATAATTATACAATCTTCTTATCAATTTCTCATCTTTTCCAACCAATATTTCATCCAATTCTATGTATTCTAAATGAAAACCAAATTGTTTTTTATCTTTTATATATCTTGATTGTATTTGCAAATATGTATACAGTCTGTTCTAAGTCCCTGTTTTTCTATCTCTTGCTTTGGTTTTATTTCTCCCTTTTCTGTTAAAATATTTTTATATCTCATAATACTCCTTAAATTAATTATAAGTGCTTCTACTGTTGAAAACCACATTGGAATCCCCATATAATGTTTCTCTTTTACCTTACCCCACACTGTTAACAAGCTGTTTTTTATATAATGTTTTTGAAAATATTGATGTATTCTATTTTTCCCATACCACAAAAAAGCATGCCAACCCAACTGTAAATCATGTCCTACCAATGTTAAAAGTCTCACATTTCTCAACATAATCCATTCTTTTATCCATGTCAACACTGCCACCTGGTAATATATTTCCCAATTAGGTACTCCAAAAAACCCTCTTAATCTCGTATCCTGTAATAATCTCATTTTAATCCTCGCTTTTCTCCCTTGCCAAATAAATTTCCTTATTATTTTATTCAAAGATTCAAATAATTTTTTCTCTAATTTAATTGGGATTGTCTGGAATAAATATAATATCCTCGGTAGTATACAGTATTCATTTTAACTAAGGCTATTCTTCCCATGAGTGATTTTTCAATTTTTTCCAAATCTGTTTCAATTTGCGATCTCATTTTATAATAATTATCTTCCTTTATTGTTACACATCTTGGTGTTAAGTATTTAAATTTTGTTACAATCTGAATGCCCATCTTCTCCTCCACTATTCTTTTTTGTTTCTCTATCATATTTTCCCCATCATTTCATTTTTTCTCTATTAATTTTCAAACCAGCTATTTTTACGTATTGATCAATTTGTTCTAAAACTTTTGGTTGTGTTTCTATCGGCTCCTCCATAATAAACGCCAAATCATCAGCAAAGGCTTGTAGTTTATATTCTTCATTCTTAATTTTCATTCCCTTAATTCCTCTCTTATTTTTCTATTTAATACTTCCAGGGTTAATATAAACAGTAGAGGAGATAGAGGACATCCTTGTCTAGTCCCTTTCTCTATTTTAATTTTCTCTGTCATTTCACCATTCAATATCACTTTTGCCGATTGCATCTTATAGTGTTTTAATCACATTCAAGAAATTCTCTCCAAAGTTCATAACTTCTAGTTGTAGTGTCATGAATTTCCAATTGATGATGTCGAAGGCCTTCTGTGCATCTAAGAACAAGCCAAGCTGTTTCTCAGGATGTGCCTCGTAGTATTCCAAAGTATTTAATATTGTCCTCATATTGTCTCTTATCTGTCTTTTAGGCAGAAAGCTGTTCTGATCCAAATGAATAAATGCATTCAATAGTTTCTTCAGTCTCTCTGCCATAATCAACACAAAGATTTTATAATTTATAATCCACATTTAGTAGGGAAATCGTCTATAATTTTTAATCAGTTAGTCTAATTAAAGTCTGAGTCTTTTTTAGGTATCGAAGTTATATATGCTTCTGTCCATGAATCTGCAATTCTTGCTTGGACTAAAAGGTCATTGAATAATTCCAACATCTTCTCACTCAACACGTCCTGAAATGTTTTATAAAATTCAGCTGGGAGTCCATCTGATCCTGATATCTTTCCATTTTTCTGAGCTTTAATTCCTTCCAATAATTCCATCATCGATATTCTTTCCTCCAGTCTTTTCTTGTAGTTTTCTGGTATTTGTGGTAAGTTTGTCTTTTTTAAATACTCTTTCACCTGTTCTTCATTCCATTTTTCTCATTTATACAATTGTCCATAGTAATTTTCCACTATTTTTTTCTTTTCAACTGTACGATAATATATATCCCCTTTTATATCCTTCAATTGATTTATTGTTTTCTTCTCTTTTTCTTTCTTTGTCTTATAAGCTAACCAACGCCCTGGTTTATTTGCATTTTCAAAAAAGTTTTGCTTTGCCTGTTTTATTTTATATGACACCTCTTCATTTCCCATCATATTTATCTCATGTTTCAACATTACTATTTTATTTTAGTGTCCTTATCATGCAGAATTCTTTGTAATTTCTCTTCCAACTTTTTATATTCTTTTTCAATTTCTTTCTATTTTGAATTTTTCCATTTCTTTTGCTTCCCTAGATATGTCATTACAAGTCCTCTAATATATGCCTTACAAGTATCCCATAGATTTTGCAGTGAGGTATCTTCTTTTTTGTTTATGCTAAAAAAGAAAGTTCTTTTCCATATATTTTCTAAAATTTTCCTCATTTAATAGTGTCTGGTTCAATGTCCATCTCGATCTTTTCCTTTGTCCTTTCCATTTCATCACTATAGGATTGTGGTCTGCCCAAATGTTCATTTAAATGTCCAATTTCTCTTATTTTATTCAGCAAATCCACCGACATCCAAATCATATCTATTTTTTTTCCCAATCATGTTTTTTTTATCCCCCCAACTCCCCAGACACAGCTTACAACATCAGTTGTCAGAGTACACTTTTTCAACCTTTACATTTATATAATTTTAACATAATATCATCATAATTTCTTTATTCGTTTCACCATCAAATTTCATACTTATATCTTTTTTTGTTCTTTTATCTTCTATGTCTTCTGATTTTGCAACAACATTCCAACCCTTTCCTATTTCCCTTCCTCTTTCTTTCTCCCCTTTTGTACTTCCCTTCCCTTCTTTATCCCTTCCTTTTCCCATTTCCTGTCCTTTCCACCTTACTTCTCTCCCTCCTCTACACCTCTCTTCTATCTACCTTCCTTCCCTTCCCTTCCCTTCTCTTCTCTCCCTCTCCTACTTCCTTTCTTCAATCCACTCTCCCTGCCAGTTGCTGCCTCCTCTACTCAACAATTTTTATTTCTAATCAAGAACCAAACCCTAGTACCAATTTTATTGATGATGATAACCTATGTTTTAAATAACACTTTTCTTATTCATTTTACATTATGTTATAATTTCTCTTAGTTCCATGAAATACATGTTTTGCAATCAAGTCTAACTGATCCAAGCATCATTCTTTTGAATCTGCATTGAGGCAAAGAGAAAAATCAACCTGATCATTCACCTTTTCTATAACCAACATAAGGAGCAGGGAAATTGTTTTTATCTCTTGAGGGTTATAATTTTACTTCTGCCCCAAAGGACATACACAATGTCTATAGCACACCTGAAACAAGGATGAAAAACAATGATGGGAAATAATTTTCCAAGTAATCCACTAAGGTGCTATTCACCTGAATTTTTTATGAAAGGGAGGCTCATAATACTCTCACCTCCTCCTCAGGACAAGCAGCTCAATAAAAAGCTGTGTGGATAACTCAGGAAATTTGGAAACTTGAGCCACAGATGAATCATACTCGTCTCTAAGAACAGACTGACTGCATGCAGCTTACATGCCTTTGGCATATATGCCAAGGCTGAGCAAGACTTAGCTCTGTGGCTCAAGTTTCCAAATTTCCTGAGTTATCCACACATCCAAGATCTCCATAGATTTGATAGGAATTTCTAAGAGATTTCATCAGACATTAATCTTTTTCAAATTGTTTGTGGCTTTGAACCTAATAGCTGGATCCTAGTTTTTTTTTTTTTTTTAAACACCTTATTTTACAAGTACTGTAGTATGGAAGTGAGGTAGTCACAATTGTATACAAAATGATTACACTAAGTGAAAACAGTATAGTCAGACATATGTAATTATTATTCAGATAGTAGAATTTGGTCTATAAGGAAATGATGGATGTGGACGCAAACTAGAAGGCAGGCATGTCAGCTTCCTACAAGGAAACCTTCTTCATTAGGAGCTGGCAGGAAGTCAGAAGTTGCTCCCACTCTTATCGTTTTTTTGCCTACCCATGGCCAGTTTCTCGTTTTAGTCAGAAAATATCTATGTAATGACCCAACGGGTCACAGGTTATCTACTCGTTTATAAAGCAAAGGACTGGATTATATTTGAAAATAAAAATAGTATAGCTATTGCTGATATAGTATAACCTATCCTAATAATGTGTGTTGTCATAACCTCTTCTTGATTCCCAATTATTATGTTAGAACACTATTTGAAGTTAAAACTCCATCAGAGACTATATGTGATTCCAAATATAGAAGAAGCCATCATTTAGTTAGTACTGTTATTTTGTCTCACCCCTGCTAGCGTTCTAGCAACAATCTGAGGTTGTATGAAGAAGTGCACCATGTCATGGTCTGAAAGGTCCCGCAAGACTGAAGTCATTTTTCTCATCCTGTAGTTGCCTTTTTGTCATTAGAACAAAACTGAATCTGGAAGGTTGCTGTAAATTGAAGCTGAGAAACATCTGAATTTTAAGAATATAATACAAATATTGCTAAGATCCTATCTACTAACATTGAACATTTAAAAAAATATTGAGTTATTTTTTCAGAGTTGTTCTTGCCTTAGCACATCCCAACAAGTCTTTAATCTATCTACCAGGATATAGGTCAACAAAACTGTGATTATGAAATATTTAGAAGCAATGTATAGAATTTTGCATTCTTTTAAGATGACTTTTATTTAAGAAATATTCCTCTAGTTGCACAAAAACTGAAGTAGGAGCTTTTAGTGAGTGATAGCGATACTTCTGATATCTGAGTTTAACAATATAATTCTATTTAGGCAGTTACTTTTGTTACCATCACTCTACGATATTCTCTGGAACCTCAGTTATATGATGAGTTCATGCAATCTTTGAGTAAATAATTAAATATCATTTTCCAGTTCATATTTAAATTTCTTAGTAGAAAAGGCTAATGTCAGCTAGCATCCCAGTGATGGAGCACAATCAAATACTACTCAGTATACCTTTTCATTTTGTTGTCAGAATCTAATTTCATAGTAAATATTGCAAATCTGATTAGTTTTATCTGAAAAAAAAATGTGCAAAAATGTTGAACTATTGAAATTTGTTGAGTTATTCCCTTGAAAAGAATAAACTTACCTATTTGGTTCTACAGGTTTACTTCTCTATACCAAATAAGAAATTGATTATTTTAAATTCCATGTGTAAATGCAGCTCTAAACACATTCATTTCTTTTCCTACCTGAGAACTACTGAAAAATAATGGCTAGTGTTAGCAGAGAGGATCTGTACTGAAATCTCTGCCCAGCCAAACTTACTGGGCAACTTTCAACTAGACACTGTTTCTCTGCTGTTACAATAAAATGAGGGGAAAAGGGAAAGTGTGTAGCCTCCAATTTCTTGAGAAATATCCCTTTAAAGCACAATTAAATATATTAAAATAAGTTGCTCCTTTGTGGTAATTATAGTTTTGTGTTCCTCAATATTTAACTACGGCTACATATATTCTTTGCCTTGGGGGAAATATTGTCACCAAGAACCCAACTTGTGTCCCTTATTTTTAACTCAAGTCTCCTTTCCTCAGGCAAGAGTTGTATTCAATCCTACTTTATTACCGTATCTACATATAAATATGGACGTCCAATACATCCTAAAAATGGCAGATGGGAGAAAGCTAAAAAGCTTAAATGAAACATTGTAAGAGACTGCACGATAAAGCCTACTCAGAAATGAAGGACACAGCGCTTTACATTTCCCTGATCATCCTGGAACATTTCAGAAGCGGCCTCTTTCCGCACTTACCCCTTGGGGAAAGTGAAGGAAATGAAGCTTTTCCCGCCTTTTCGATCTCGTCACGTGCTCATGGAGGGAGGGCAAAAGGCGCTTGAGAGAACTCGAAGCCTGAATGGTCAGGAGAGCTGCCAGTGTCTCTTTTCGAACGCTGGAGTGTTTCAACGGGGCAGATGGAAATGACTGTTTGGGGGTGGGAGTTAGGATGACGCCTGAGTGGATTCTAGAGAACGCCGCGTGCGCTGAGGGGGAAGTGCGGTCTTATTTCTCTGGCGCGAACAATGTGTTTGGCGCATGCGCATCATATTAAAACCGAACCGATTGGAAAGAATCTCCGATACTGTGGAATCCTTTTGATTGTTGCAAGCGCCCCGTGATTTGGCCATAGAGACAGGAAAGGAAAATAGTATGGAGCAACCAACTCGCCTTCTCTTAAAATCGAAACGCGTTCAGTACGGTAGTTCTCATTGAGTAAAAGACGAATGATACAGAACGACTCCATTGTGAGCCTTGACAGTATTTTGCAGAGGCTGAATCAAAACAGAATTGATAGGCAAATAAGTTTTACGGTTTGCGGGCAGCTATTTTAAATTTTATACCGCTAGTTTATATCACTCAGGTTAACTCACGACGTAAAGCCGCTGGCGCAAGCGCACTTCGCAATGTGAAGTACCCCAGGAATAGCTAAAGGATTAGAATTGCGGGCGGAAGAGAGAAAGAAACATTGTGCGCATGTGCCGCCAGATTCAATGTCAGGCTTCTTTTTAAAGGTCAGAGCTCGTTGCTCCAATTGTGGACTTTTTTCTTTTTGGTCCGAATTGGATCTGCAGTTAAAACGGTTTTTTGGGTGTGGAGGTGTGTGTCGATGGCGACAAAAAATAACTGGTTTGTAACTTCGGGGGGGGGGTCCTTCCTTCACCCACAAACCTCCGCAGGAGAGCAGGCGAGGAGGGACGTCAACGGCAAAGCAGCCTAGAAATTCAGGCCCCAAAGGTGGGATTTGGGGTGGAAAGCCCCACCCACCCCGCTCCCAAAAATACAAAAAGGGGATCAAAAGTGAGGAAAGAAATAACCTAAACACCCCCCCCCCTCACTTTCCAAAAA
>JANHFT010001093.1:538594-553327 GCA_032467955.1 Pseudoxenodon macrops | reverse complement strand
AAAGCATCTGTACACCCCATTTTACAAAAAACTGGATGATAAACGGCCCTGTTTTTGCAAAAAACAAAACAAACACAGGGTGTGCAGAGGGTTTGAGAGGCCTGCAGAGTGCTCCTGGAGGCCAGGGAGGACAAAAACTTTTTTTTCTTACTTACCTCTTTGAAATCTTTGTGCATCTTATACACGTACATCTTATTTTCCGAAAAATATGGTACTTCTTTGATTCCATTGTTGAATTGCTACAATGTACTTTACCAAACAAACCTCAAGTTGTAATGATAAATCTTCACAACTTTCTAATTCCTCAGAATAATTATTTCCACATACATTCTTAACAAAAGTACAAATACCTGTATTTATGAATGATGGCATTAAATAATTTCCCATCTCGCCAACAGGTAGTGAAATTTTCACAGCGAACTCCAATATAACCTTCTGTTATCTGTTGTGTCCAAAGAAGCAATCGCTCTTTAGCAGACATATCCTCTGACTCTCCAGTAACATGGATATCAGAAATCTGTATGAAAATAGAATTAATCAATCAATTGAATATAAAATAAAATTACTAATAGCAATACAATCAGCCATACTTCATGTTTTCCCCACTCTACTAATATTAGAGTGAGGGAAATATTATGATTGAAAGAGTTGAAATAACTCCAAGTACAATCGTGATCTGTTAGGACAAAATCTCCAAATGGCACAGATACCTCAGCAATATTCACGAGAGAAAACAATTATGCTTGGAAGTGTTAACGGTAAAAAGGTTTCCAAAGATGGCTGGACACCATCAAAGCTGACACCAGTCAGAGCCTAGAACAGTTCAAAGAAGTAGTGCAAGATCAGAAGGCATGGAGACATCTGGCCCATAGATTCACCAATAGTCCAACACAATGGAATGGATTACATCATCATCTCCACCTTAGCAAGAAGCCTTGTAATGAAGCTGAATTGATTCAGGAGCCTCTACTCTGCTGTATACACATACACATCATTTAGCGACCAAGTTCTATTCCGGTAACCAGGTCATTAAGGGAAATTGTTATTAAGAAAACACAGCAGAGATCAAAATAAAGATGCTATGAAGGTCACCGGTTGTATCCGTCTCATTCAGATAAAATTGTTACTCTCTGTTGTTATTCCCACTGTGGCATGTGTTGTTGTCAGGTGCACCAAATTTGGTCGTAAATGTATACGCGAGTCAGAAAATGAATTATTTAATCACTTTTTATTAGTGTTGTATTTGCAAACAGTCACTAACTGAGATGGTCACTAAACAAGAAATGGTGTACTATGGAAATGTACTAATTCAAGTCTATCCCTGGGTGGACAGTCACTAGGAGTCAGATGATATATGCATTTTTATCATTATTAATATATGGACCGTACGCTGATGATCAGAATGAAATCCTCCTACTGTTTGTCATGTAATTTAAGAGCATAATTAAGATAAAATACATTAGAGTATAAAAGCAAACGAGAATAGGAACAGTAGGCCTAAAAATTGACTGGAACATTATCTTGTGAGAGCAACGCAATTGGAATAGTGCCAGCAATATATGTTAACATGAAGTAGAAAAACATTTCTGGGTAATAATTTCCTGTCTTTTTAGAAAAACACGGGTGAACCACTACCCCCCACTCCTCAAGTTTTTATAGCATCTTTTGATGATAGAGTAAGACGCCCATTATTTTCAATGATTGAAATGAAGTTCTTTGAAGATGAAAGAAAAAAAGATTCTGAAATATGTAGCTAAGAAATAACTCATTTGTCTGTAGAGATTTCACTGCTTTAAAATATTCAGGAGGATTTCTACTTGGAAAATCAAATGACTTCAAAGCCTTTCAGCCTTCAGCGACTAACAGAACAGGAGAAAATTTACAGTATAATTTTTTTCAAGGTTTACCTTTTTATCTGGTAAGTGACAGCACTTAGAAGACTACAGTTGATCTCCAATAGATTAAGTTAGTATTTAAGCGAAAGATTACTAGGAAAGTTAGGGTTGAAGGTTAAATTGACAACTTGCAAAAGCAACCCCCAAAAAGATAAGAGCAAATCATTTTTGTTCTGGTACCAAGAAAGCTGTATCAGTAAGTCATACAGAAATCAAACTTCCCTTAGAGATGGTTTACTTTTACCTTTATATATGCCCAGGGAGATTTAACCTCTGACAGACACCAAAACCATAACAACAAAAATTATTTCCTCTTGCTCACTCCCTAACATGTATTTGGAAATAAACAATCTTTGCCATAGGAAGAACAATCAAATACCGGATGTCTAAATCCGTTTTAGGGAGCCAGTTTGGTGTAATGGTTTTGGGTGCTGGATTGGAAACTGGAATACTCTGAGTTCTAGTCCTGCCTTAGGCAGAAAGCAGCTGGGTGACCTTGTGTCGGTCAGTCTGTCTCTCAGTCTCTCTCTCTCTCCCTCTCTCTCTGCACTAGGAAGCAGGTAATGAAAAACCTTTGCAGAAATGTTAAAAAGAAAACTGCACGGATTTATTTGTCCCTTCGATTGCCAGGAATGAAAAATGATTTATATCAAAGCAAAATAAATAAATAAATCAGCTTTCATCTGAACGTCAAGCTTGTTACACACTCCTAACTACAGTTAGTCCTTGATTTACAACCGCAATTGAGACCCAAATTTCTGTTGCTACGGTAAGTGAAACATCTGTTAAAGTGAGCTTGCCCCTTTTTACGATCTTTCTTGCCACAGTTGCTAAGTGAATCACTGTAGTTGTTAAATGAGTGAAACCGTCGTTAAGTGAATCTGGCTTCCCCATTGACTTTGCTTGTCAGAAGGTCCCACAAGGGGATCACGTGACACTGCAACCATCCTGAGTCAGTTCCCAAGCATCTGAGTTTTTAATCACATGACTATGGGAATGCTACAACAGTCGTAAGTGTGAAAACTGATAATAAATGACTTCAATGCCTTTGGTAACTTTGAACAGTCATTGTTGTAAATCAAGGGCTACCTGCATGCATTCAGAAAAGAAAGCCAGCAATGCATATGAAAGTATTGATTCTTATCTCCAATCAGTTCCATGAATCAAGGGAAACTAAAAAACCTTGAACATCAAGATTGTCAAAAACAAAAGCACTCAAACTCCAAGATTAAAGAGATACCTAAAGTTATCCTTTAGGAGAGTTTATTAAAACAATATACAGGTGGTCCTCAATTTACAACAATTCATTTAGTGACCAAAGTTACAACAACACCGAAAAAAGCAACTTGTAAGTTTTTCACACTTATGACTGTTGCGCAATCCCCATGATCAACATCCAGACACAAATCATTATTTACGACAACTGCAGTGCCCTGGAATCACGTGATCACTTTTGCCACCTTCTGACAAGCGAAGTCAACGGGGAAGGCAGATTCACATGACAACCGTATTACTAAGTTAACAACTGCAGTGATTCACTTAACAACTGTGGCAAGAAAGGTTGTAAAATGGGGCAAAACTCACTTAACAAATGTCTCACTTAGCCATTTTAGGCTCCACTGTGGTCATAAGTCGAGGACTACCTGTACTCGAGATCACAGTGTATGCTACAAATATGTATCACATTTCCCTTTCCCTTATGCCTTTGTAATATAGTTAACAGCAGAACCATTCCCCTATATTCTGACAAAAACTGAACTGACGGAAGTATCTTCTTTACTGCTCAGTGCAATAAGAAATGGACTAAACCTTTGGCCTACTTTACAGTTGAATGACTTTCAACAACTGCGTACATTGGAAACAACACAGCAGAACCAGTGCACAATTGCTTCCTCTTCAAAAGTGACTTTTGAAAGCAGCAGAATTCTCAAGACTGTCAATTACATCTGCACTGACTCATGCAAATGGCATGCATCAAGCAAGAGAAACAAAACGACGGAATTTGAATTTAAATTGTAATTGCTAAAGATTTGTTAAGGTTCCAAGCCCAGGCTCATGGAGTGGATTGTACTTCCAAATGTCTCTAAAGTACTCTTCTCCTTCACCCCTACAACCAGTGGTGAAATCCAATTTTTTTAACTACCGGTTTTGTGGGCGTGGCTTGGTGGGAGTGGCAGGGGAAGGATGCTGCAAAATCTCCATTCCCAACCCACTCTGGGGCCAGCCAGAGGTGATACTTGTTGGTTCTTCGAACTACTCAAAATTTCCGCTACCGGTTCTCCAGAACCTGTTAAAACCTGCTGGATTTCCCCCCTGCCTACAACAGTCTTCAATGCACAGGGGTCATCTTTCATCTCCTTTCATGCAATGGAGGATGATCATCAGAACATCGTGCAATTAAAACCAGGTCTTCCGCCACTAAAGACAAACAGCAAATGGAAAATGTGGGAGAATCCCATGAGATCATTTTGCTTTTACTATTCTCTTCTTTCAGAATGCTCTCTATCCAAAACGATGCTCCAAATTAGGGGAGGGGAAGCTGGGAGAGGAATTAAAACTCTAGCTTTTCTTTTCCCACCCTCCCTAGTCCCACAGGCCTAAGGGAGAGAAGGAAATAAATCGGCGAACAATTGGTTGGATTAGATAGAAAATTAAAATAAAGCCTTGCTTTCTGCTGATATACTTGACTGCTTGAATTCTCTTCCCTCTCTCTCAAACTCATCAAAAGTCACAACAGCAACAAAACTAAAAAAAATAATTCTTTTGATCCTAGTTTATATCATTCGTCCTGGGTTCTTTAACATAATCTTTCTCCTGGCTTACCTATTGGGAGCTAGGCCTGTGAGAGGGATTTGAAAAAAGAGCCTGTTTTCTTTTAACAAGCATGATTCCGATAAGCTACTTGAAATGTTGGGTTTTGGGGGTTTTCTCCACACACACACGCACCCTGTGGAAATCTGTGAGGCACATGATTAAATTATAACCTTGAAGACAGCAATAATAGCTCATATGCTGAATAGCAGTGTCGAACAGGAACCTTTGAAACACAGAGAAGCACTTCCTGGTGGCAACTGCTATTCAACAAAGCGGCAGATTACTATGGGAGATGATGGAGTCTCATTTTCAGCAGAAATTGGTAAGCCATCCTTGGGGATATGCTGTGTGTTAAGTGTAAGTGTGCACTTGGCAGGGGGTTGGGTTTTGTGCACCCAAGATTCCTTCCAATCTTTACATTCCATGTTTCTAATTCCATAATCCCCTCTGACTTATCTTGAAGCAAAATGATTTTTTTTTAAAATAAAGTTTCTCTCGTATCTGAAGGGTAATTTAAACAAGTTCATAAATCTTTGCCCTTTGATCATGCCATCATAACACAATGCGCTAATTCACTGCTGCCCTGAGCCCGAGATAGGATTCAGTTTCAGGTATCACTTGGGCAAGGGTTAAATAAATCACATGGAAATGATTCAGCTCAGATCTTTGGAGCAAAGTACAGAAGGAATGGCCATTTACAAAGGCCAAGGCCCAAGGTATTTACCTTGTAAGAAAAGATCATGCTAAAAGAGAGAAAGAGAGAGAGAGATAGCTTGAAACAAAAAATGTGTATGACTGAAGAAGTGAGGTTTTTTTGTGTGTGTTGTTGTTTCCATACAAGAATAGGGTATTTCTCACTTTGGAATTAGATAGGTGTAACTATTGCATGAAGCACATTCACTTCAGTGTATTGTGCATAAAAGCTAACAATACAAGAATGAGCACATATGAAGAAAAAATGGTGATGTTATTATGTTTACCCCAAAGGAAGAAAACCTTGCATTTTATATTATGCAATAAATAGAAGTTTGACAGGGAGGAAAAGACTTAGCCATTAGCATATTGTTAGCAAATTTAAGGGGGGGAAATTATCTCATTTAAAAATGCATATTGGGGAACCAAAACCCTAATCTTCCTTTCACATATGCTGTGTTTCCCTGAAAAATAAGACTTTCCCCAAAAATAAACCCTCCCTGCCATTTCCTCTGGTTAGAGTAGGGAGCTGGAAATCAGGTAAGACGGCAAGGGGAACGCTGTCTTGCTCCACGCACCCCAAAATAATAAGACCTCCCCAAAAATAAGGCCAAGCGCTTATTTTGGGGTTCAAAAAAATATAAGACAGGGTCTTATTTTCGGAGAACCACGGTAGGTTACATATGACATCAAAACCCTGCCTGCTACTCTACTCTCATTCTCTCTAAGGGAGATGGGTGGTTCCAAAATGTGATGAATAAACAGATATGAAGCTTAATGGGATGGTAACAACAGCATACCCAAAATTCCCTCAGAGCTTACACACATTTGGGATGTTCAGCTTTTGCACTGTACTCCCTCAAGTAAAACAATACATCCAATAAGCTCAGTGCACACAATTTAGTTGGAAGATATCCAAGGTATAACAGAGGAAACTGTTTTTAAGGAGGGCCTGCTCAAAATTATTTATGTTGTTATTTTTCAAAAAAAAAAAAAAATCATTGGAGCCATTATTCCAAATCTCAGCAAATCTCAGCAAAACACCATGATTAGGATTTTTAATATGATGGAATTTTCAGCATGCAAGAGTCAACAAAAAAAGTTTTGCTAACCCAAATTAAATATTCAGGTCTTTGTTATTTTCTATTTTTTCCTATTACTTTACACTGTTTAATACTGTAGCATATTTACCTTGCTCCTGTTGTGTAAAATGGTGGAAGTTGCATTTTCCACTGAAAAAGGCAAAGCTTCAGAAAAAGGATATACTTGCGGTGAACATTTCTGAGCATGACATTCCAATAGATGCAAATTATAGTTATTTTTCCATTCTGAGGCATCCCCCACAGTTTTAAAATGATCTTTGTTTAATGCATCATCTTCAGGATGTTTGCTTGACTTGGGCTCTTTTTTCAAATGAAGCAGTTCTCTGTTTAACTGTCTTAGGCTCCCATCAAAGAAATATTCCCCCTCCTTTTTTTCTGGATTTACCCCTATTTCTTTCAGCAGCGTTTTTCCTTTCCCTTCTGCCTTACCAATAGTTCTTTGATTAGCATCATCTCTGGTGCATGGATCACTGACGGTCTCTGTTTTAAGAAGATCAACTGCAACTTTGCTACTCACAAACCGGTCAGTTCTGTCCGACAGAAACTTCTGTGCAACAGATTTATCCAATGACACTTCCTGGGAATATTTTGCTCTCCTTGTAGAATTCTTTATTTTGCTTTCTTCTTTTCCACTTTTTTCCTTACTGTTTTCAGGGGGCTTTTCTTCCCATTTCCTTCGAGAGCTTCTAGATAAGAACTTTCTTCCAGGAGACCGTTTTGGAGGACTTAGAGGAGCTCTCTCAGGATCCAAACTCTTTTCTTCTTTGTCAGTCTTGACACATCCACAGAGATTCCCCATTTGGTTCAGAATGTCTCACAACCAACGGCACAGATGTTGCCTTTTCCTTAAGCTGACATGAATATAAATGTTTCCCGATAAGCGATACAGGCTTTCTGCTAATAGCCTGATTATCTTTTAGCCTGCAACCCCGTCTTCAGGATGTAGCCATCTTGCTTATGAGAAATGCATACGCAATAAATGTGGTGGCTCTGTTCCCAGGCTGGGCCTGTGTCTGATTAGACACTAAGGCTTATTTCTGGCCACCAATCCTCTTAAGCAAACATCACAGCCTCAGCACTAAACTGGAATGCCAACAGCATTCTGCAGAAATGACGTAATATATATTAGCAATAAAAGGCCCAGTGTGGATTTGAACTTTACCTCACTACGAACTGAAACAAAAAGCCAAAACTAGTTTGAAGCTCTTAACCAGCATTCGAGTTCAAGAGCAAATGCCACCATATATAAAAGACTTGATTCAAAAGACAACTTATAAAATCTGGTCATTAATATGAGAAAGTAATGGATTTTTTTCCTCCAACGAATAAAAAAAAGTGAAGATTAAGAAAGTACTATAAGAGAGTCCAAACAAAAAGATTTTAATATCTGATTTTGGTCAAAGCTACTGCAAGAAAATAATACCATATGTGAGGTTTAGAAAATTATGAATATGTTTCAGAATATTGAATGTGCCTCCTTGCTGATATTTACTTATTTGTATCCCATCTCTATTATTTTTACAAATAAGTCAAGGAGGTGAACATACTGTATCCAACACACTTTTCTCCTCCTATTTTCCTGACAACAACAATCCTGTGAGATGAGTTAGGCTGAGAGAGAGTAACTGACCATGAAGTCACCCAACTGGCTTTCATGGCTAAGGCAAGACTTGAATTCACAATCTTATACTTTTTAGTCTGGTGCCTTAACGTTACATGACATTACGTTTAACTGGCAAGATATTCTCGAGATTAGAAGTGCTAAATTGCATAGAATAACATGAGCATTTTTGTGGTATGTCAGGAGCAACATAAAAATAAGTTGAATGCGACAGAATAGCAATAGCACTTAGACTTGTATACCGCTTCACGGTGCTTTACAGCCCCTCTCTAAGTGGTTTACAGAGTCAGCATATTGCCCCCAACAATCTGGGTCCTCATTCACCGACCTCGGAAGGCTGGAAGGCTGAGTCAACCTTGAGCCTGGTGAAATTCGAACTGCCAAATTGCAGGTAGCCAGTAGTCAGCAGACGTAGCCTGCAGTACTGCATTCTAACCACTGCACCATGGCAGCTCTTGGGATAAATGTGAATGATAAAGCAGGCAGAGGTAAGTAAAAGTATGACTGCGGACCTCATTTTGGCTGCCAGAGGCACCACAGACCGGTCCTTTGCTATTTCCAGGCCGGCCCCTTGGGCCAGATTTAAGCACCCCACTTTGTCTAGGTATCTCACTCTGCACCATACATAATATGTAGCATTCCTGTGCATTATCTTGGTGGGGGAAAAACTCTAAAATTCATCATCACTGCTTAATGTAATTTACAAAATGCACAATGGAAAAAAAATGAGGGTCCAAATATTCACAACAGTGATATTGTGAATATTTTGGGGCTTTCTAGCATGTATCAAATATTCTACCTATTAACAGTAATATCAAAGGATTTTTTATTTATTTAGTGTATGGCAAATAGATGGACTTATAAGAGTTCAAATGTTAATGTCCAGTCCACCCAGACATTCATGGACAGAGTGGTCTATGTTGAAAAAATCAGATATTGGGCCGGTGTAAGCTCTTGATGGACCCAATGTGGTGGATATTTTCTTGAGGAGCATCACAGTCACACTGAAGGGTAGAGACAAGACTCCACTTAAACAATAAGTCCTAGCAGACACCATGTTGAGTACAGATCCTGTTCAGAGTTGACCAATGCTGGTGAGGAAAGTCAAAACTTGGCATCTTTTGTGTAGGGTATTTGGATATGCAGATGACTTGGCCCTAGTAGTGCAAGATAAAAACATGGAAGTATTGGACTATCTCGTCTCTGAGGACCTGAAGTCCCTGGGTAAATTCTTTGCTGACTGGAGACTCATACCCAGTGTCAGCAAAACGGTGACTACCTGTTTCCATCTCAACATATCAAAGGATTATAATGATTTGATAAAGAAAAGAGAAAAGATAACAAAATTACTTCACTATCTATATTGTTAGGGGCAATATGCTGACTCTATAAACCAAGGGTCCCCATACCCCTGGTCCATCGACCGGGGCATGACAGAAACTGGGCCACACAAACAAGAGAAGGCCCATCCATGGGATGCAGGCAACATGTGAAACCACACCCTCTCTAGTCCGCAGAAAAACCTCTCCCCACAGAACTGGTCCCTGGTGCCCAAAAGATTGGGGTCCACTGTTGTAAACCATTTAGAGAGGGCTATAAAGCACTATGAAGTGGAACATAAGTATAAGTGCTATTGCTAGTGCTACATACTGGTATCTAATGAGAAGGAAGGACTCACTGGAGAAGAGTCTAATGCTGGGAAAGATTGAGGGCAAAAGAAGAAGGGGACGACAGAGAATGAGGCGGCTGGATGGAGTCACTGAAGCAATAGGCGTGAGCTACAGTGGACTCCAGAGGATAATGGAGGACAGGAATGCCTGGGCAAACTTTGTCCATGGGGTCGTGATGGGGTGGACATGACTTCACAACTAACAACAACAACATACTGGTATATATCATTACTTCATTTAATATCCAACACTAAAGACTAAACTGAACACCATATACTAAGATATCTAAGTTACCTGTACATGTGTATAAAACAGTGATGGGGAACCTATGGCACACGTGCCACAAGTGGCACGAGGAGCCATATCAGTGGGCACCTGAGCTCAGGTCCGGCGTGCATGCACGGGCCGACCAGCTGATTTTCAGGCCTTCTGGGCCCACTGGGAGACAGGAAACAGGCTGTTTCCAGCCTCCGAGGGGGGTCAGTCCCATTTTTTGTTCTCCTCAAGCTCCAGAGCCTTTCTAGGAGCCTGGGGAGGATGAAAACAGCCTTCCACCCCCACCCCCTGGAGGTCCTCCAGAGGCAGGAAATGGCCCGTTTGCCAACTTCGAAACGGGCCATTTCTGGCCTCCGGGGGGCCTCCGCGGAGGTGGGGAAGGCCGTTTTCACTCTCCCCAGACTCCTAGAAAGGCTCTGATGCCTGGGGACAGCAAAGAAACAGAAGTTCCGGTCTAACAGGAAGTTGGCAAATGGGCCACTTCCTGCCTCAGGAGGGCCTCCGGGGGTGGAGGCTGTTTTCACCTTCCCCAGGCTCCTAGAAAGGCTCTGAAGCCTAGACAAAAAATGTGCATGCAATTGCATGCTGGGAGCGGGGGGGCTTGTCACACACGCATGCACTGGGGGGCGCACATGGAATTATGGGCGTGGGCACGCGTGCGTGCTCCCTCCCCCCTTTTGGCATGCAATGGCAAAAAAGGTTAGCCATCACTGTTATAGAAAATTAAGAGAAGAAACCCTTCTTGAACGAATTAAAAAATGAATGAAAATTGCTCAGAAACATAAAAGATTTTTTTCTTGTTAAACACTTCTATATCTTCAATACTCTAAATATATAATTTGAAAACATTCTTCAAAGAAGAATCATGATGTTAGAAATTTTCCCTAGCACATTGTTTTTATTCATAATATAAGTGGAACCTTAAAAAAATACAGATTAATCATAAGATTTTACTCCGCAGACAAGGAATAAAATGGGAATATGTAATTCTTAGGAGGTGAGGAAGAGGTCATTGCTTTCCAGTTCATTTAACGTCTCATTCTAAGGACTTGGGAAGAAGTTAAGCAAACAAGCAAGAAAATATTTTATAGACGGACAAAATGGTTTGCCCAGGAACTTATGATCTGTAACAGAAGCTTAGGAACACAGGAACTGAAACAGCAAACAGGATGGAGTTGACGGTTATATTTATAGTCTCTTTACCTCTGCTTGTTTAAAATATAAATGGAACTACCATTCCATGCTAAAGCCAACAGGACTAAGACTCCCTTGGCATATCAAATCTATTTCCCTTGAGAAAAAAAATAAAAAAGCTTTTGCTTCTGTATTTGGCAGCTAAACTGGCAGGATTCTCCATTGCTTTCTAGTCAGACAAAGCTGCCATTCCCCAGTTTACAATAAGTACTATTATGTACACACGTACAATATATTCTATTATTCTTTGTTCCAGATTAATTGAACATGTATCATGTTCAGTGCTCTCACTTCCACTATTCATCTTTTAAGAACAAAACAAAAAAAAGAAAGTAACATCAACAGGAAGACTCAAAAGGTCAATATAAATTCCTGATTTATAATCTATACTAGGATTTCTCAAACTGTCAACGTCTGGCGATGATTTTGTCTCGATTAAAAACATTTCGCCACTTATTTAAAAGATAAAGTTTGTGCCAATATATGTACTTTAAAAAAAATATGATTTGCCTTTTGCAGACATAGCCTAGTTTGGGCTCTGGCGAGTGCTCAAGGTGGCGAGTGAAATTGAAAACAAATTTTAATATTTAAATGAGTTGAAAATGTATCAATAAAATTATTACTGAAATCATACTAACAATTCAAATCCCGGCAAAACAGCTGAGAGAGTAGGGATTAAGCACATCTTCCAAGGGAATGCCAGAAAGATGAGACTTAAATCATAAGTTCCAAAGGGCCTTTCCTGTTGACCTTAATAACTGTGCAGCTTAAAGCGGGAGACACGAAGTCGTAGAAAGGTCGGAACCTAAGCTACTTGGGGCTTAAAAAGTCAATGCCAACATCTTATATTGGGCCCAATAGCCAACTGCCAACCAGTGCAAATCTTCCAGTGCAGGCACTGTGTAGTCCCTGCACCTTGTATAGTTAGCAGCCTAGCTAAATATGAGATGGTTTATAAATGTACAAAATAAACTATTGTTTTTGTCTTTTATGGTGTGGAGAGAAAGGCCTCTCTTTCAAGGAGGCACTGATAATTTCTCTTGACTAGGAACTATAGCCATCTTTTGGATGATTCAACCAACCAAAAACATGAAAGTCAACTATTGACATGCCCTCTCTACAATTCTCAACTTTCTACATATCCTCTCCATGCTCACATCTTTGATGTCTGCATCAGTGGTGGGTTTCACATTTTTTTACAACTGGTTCTGTGGGCGTGGCTTGGTGGACGTGGCTTGGTGGGCGTGGCAGGGGAAGGATACTGTAAAATCTCCATTCCCTCCCTACTCCAGGGGAAGGTTACTGCAAAATCCCCATTTCCTCCAAATCAGCTGGGACTCAGGAGGCAGAGAATAGATGGGGGCAAAGCCAGTCAAAGGTGGTATTTACCAGTTCTCCGAACTACTCAAAATTTCTGCTACTGGTTCTCCAGAACTGGACAGAACCTGCTGAATACCACCTCTGGGCCAGGCCCTAGTACAGAGTTAGCTATGGTTGCCTTGAGAGAGCACGACAGAGTAAAATATTACTGCCTGTGCTCCTCTAATTGACTATGATATCTTCCTGGGTTGCCTTAAAGGCGAGGGTTCAGAGGCGTGGTTTCTACTCAAAGTACAGGTTTCAAAAGGTAGCACTGGGGAATATTGTTTTGCTTTATAGTTTAGTATAGTTAGAGCATTCTACTCTTTCTTTTATGCTCTTCAACATCCACATGAAAGTATCAAGATCAGTTGTCAGATATTGTAGTATTTGGAGTCATCCGATAAATTACATCTCTGACAGCTTCTGGTTTCGACCAAATAGGGGTCTGGGATTCAACCAGTTCGCACCACTTCAGGAGAACCGATCGTTAACATTCTGAGCAAGTATGGTGAACTGATTGTTGGAAGAAATAAGTAGGGCAGAGAACCGGTTGTTCAATTATAACTTATTCTTATAAATAAGAATCCAGAGTTCCCATGCAGAGACTTTACCTACTCCTTTCCCTTGTGAATTATTTACAAAGTGGCATCCCTAAGGGTTGGCTGCTTTCAACATTCTGCTGCAAGCTCCACCCCTTTTTCACCATGCACACAGGAAAAGGGTGGAGCTTGACTCATGTTGTCATGATGCTGCTTTGGTCATTCTGCGGCTTAGTGGCACAGTGGTTAGAATGCAGTACTGCAGGCAACTTCTGCTAACTGCCGGCAATTTGGCAGTTCAAGTCTCGCCGGCTCAAGGTTGATTCAGCCTTCCTTCCTTATGAGGTGGGTAAAATGAGGACCCAGATTGTTGGGGGCAATAGGCTGACTCTGTAAACTGCTTAGAGGGCTGTAAAGCACTGTGAAGCGGTATATAAGTCTAAATGCTATTGCTTTTCTGATGAAAGCAGCAAGCTCCTTTCCCACTACAACTGTCATTGCTGTGACCAGAAGAAGGGAAAGAAATTTCCCCTACACTTGGGGAATTATACTTGGACCCAATTCAGACAAATTTGCTGAATTTGTAGACACCAAGCATTACAAAGTGAGTACCTAAATTTGCAAAATATAGGCAACAATGATGGTATGATCCTCCTCCATCCTCGTCCCTTTTCCTTTTGTATCATATCTCTTGGATCATGATCTTTTAGCTTACAAATATTACAATTTAGATTACAAACTTGACAGCAGGAATGTTTTATTGTTGCTTTTTCTAAGCTATTATGAGGCATAACCCTCATTTTGGAGAGTTGTAGAGTGGGGTGGTAAGAAATCAATCGATGCTTATTGTGTAGCAGATCAAATATTTATTTTAGCCCAAATTCGACATTTTTTATTCTTAATATTATGTGAATGATTCAATAATACTGCTTTGGCATTCATCTTATTTATGAATTTAGAAGGGTTGTATTTCTCTCTTCCACAAACATGCAATTTTATTTTATTTTTCTGACTGTCAATAGAGAATTAAGTGAGATCATGCTTTATCATTTTTATTCTTTTCCCTCTGTACACCTAGAATACTTCCTGTCATTATGCCACAATTTTGACTAGCCTCTGCAAAGATTTAACCTCCTGTACAGAATAATAAATTTTAAACTTTTGTTTCCTTTTCTTTCTTTCTTTCTTTCTTTCTTTTTTCTTTCTTTCTTTCTTTCTTTCTTTCTTCCTTCCTTCCTTCCTTCCTTTATTTTTTGGGACAGTTAAGAACCAGAAATATATAGAATATTCACCCCCCCATTTCAAATAAAGACAGTTTTTTGTATCTTAAATATAGATAGTCCTCAATTTATGACACTAGTTGAGATTGGGATTGCAGCAATGTAGTTGTAAAGCATGACATCATGTGACTTCATTGCATAGCAAATGGCAATCCAGGCAATGCCGGTTGTCATAATCCAGTAGCACTACCAATAGCATTTAGACTTATGAATAGAATAGAATAGAATTCTTTATTGGCCAAGTGTGATTGGACACACAAGGAATTTGTCTTTGGTGTATATGCTC
>JANHFT010001093.1:523499-538494 GCA_032467955.1 Pseudoxenodon macrops | reverse complement strand
AATCAGGGGATAAAATAATGTGCTGAAGCTGACCAGACTAAGGACGCTAGCCAGATGAATATCTGGTAGACAGATTTTTTTCCCTATTTTCCTCCCCAAAAACTCAGGTGCGTCTTATACTCAGAAAAATATAGTATATTCAAAATTAAATCATTTATAAAACCCCTGAGTGTGTACTCCCTTGGAGATAGTCCTTCTTTAGTGACTGCTTTGTTTAGCAACCATTTGCAGTTATGAGGGTGATGAAAAGTAACTTTACAACTAATCCTTGAATGTAAGCAAAGGAATGCTGCTGTACAATTACAAACACAGTGACGGTTTCACTTAGCAACTGCTTCTTTTATCAACCAAGTTGCCAATCACAATTATGGCCAGTAAATGAGGATTATCTGTATCTTGGAAATTATGGGAAACTACAATAAGATATTCAAACAGCTTTTCTCATCTCAGCCTCACAGAAATTCAAGTAAGAAAATAAGAGGGGAATAGAAATAGCTAACATTTTCATTACAGACAATGGCTGCACCTGGATCTAATCAACCTAACAACACCCAGCTGCAAGAACAAGTACTACACAGATAATTTAACAAGAGGCAGTTCCATCTGAAACAATTTACACCATATATTCAGGAAAAGGTTTTGCAGTAGAATCTCCATTAATGCAAAAGCATATTTAGTATATTTTATCATGCACTAAAATGTCTAGGAGAACTTTGGAATACTAGTGACTAAGTAAAAACTGAAAGGACTCTGTCTTTAAAAATATGGGACAAAAGATAAGGTAACAACAATCTGGTCCAAAGCCTACCTCCATGATGGCGGACCTATGGCACGCAGAGCCTTCTCTGGAGGCATGCCAGCAGTTGCCCCAGCTGAGCTCCAACGTACATGCGCCTCCCGCCAGCCAGCTGATCTTAACATCTCTGCCGCACATGCGTGGGGGGCACATGCGTGGGGAGCACTCACACTGCATTTTGGGTGTGTGTGCAGGGGACCCTTGTGCCCTGTTTTGGGCCTGGAAAACCTCCTGCACCAGCCTGGAAGCCAAAAATGGGTGAGGGGGACCGGGGATCAGGAAGCATGCACAGGGGACTCATTGCATTTTGAAGGTGTGCATGCGCACTTCTCACACACATGTGCACACTTTTGCACGTGCACGCTTTGGGCACTCGGCACCATAAAGGTTTGCCATCACTGGCCTAGCTATTATATCAAACTGCATGCAATGGGGACAATATATAAGAAAAGGGGGAGGGAGAAAATACAGATACAAGTGGACATAGTTAATTCAAAGTTTCATTGAGATATGTCTTTCCTTAATTGATAATAGACTACAGCTGGATTTTATATGAGCCTCTCTTTGCCTTTTTGCAATCCCTAAGACTAGTACTCCTAAATTAATAAATTTAAGCTGCCTTGAATTTTATCTGGGGGGGGAAAATCAAAATATTATCCAGGAGGTATAGCAGACCAACGTAAAAGGAGATGGGAGAGTGGAGAATTTTAAAATGTACCCTTTGAAAGGCTTTTTAAAATTACAGTTCACTATAATATGACATCTTCCAGGGAGAATAGCAACTTTTCACATCCTAGAGCTAAGGATTAAATTGCAGGATTAAATAACTCCATCTCAAGAACTCCAAGAAGATCAGTAACTGACCTTTCCTCTGGCACTTTAAATCAGGAGCAGATTAAAAATGAATCGCTGATATATATGAATAGTCCAAAGATCCACAAATAACTGCTACAAGCCAGAAGCAAGACCCAACACAGAAATTAGGACATACAGTATCTGCATGAATGATTGGCAGCCCGAATACTAATCCTCTTCTCAATCTGAACCAATTCTAGAAGCTACAAGGCCAGACTTTCCTTCTTCATTTCTCAGATCCAGATAACTACAGACAAAATAGACTGTCTACCTGCAAAGAATTGCTGACTTCTACACATGGCGATATGGGGAAAAACATTAAGTTTCATATGTGCAATCAAGCTTTTAAAAGACATCTTGCTTTTCAGATTTAAAAAAAAAAACACGTAGCAGCTGCAGGAAAGAAAATGCCGAAATCTTCAATGAGAAAGATGATACACAATTTAAAGATGCTGAAATTTGTGGAATAGGCTAGAATGGCTGGGGTACGACCAAAGATTATAAAAGACACAGAAGCAGAAATGGAGAACATAATAATGAATTGGGAATATAAGATCTTTCAGGACATGAGATGTGCCATTTAAAAAGAAGCGAAGCAAAAATATTCATTTAATTACATTAGAAAAAAACCTCATAAAAACTTTGCTCTGCAAAAATTGGAACATACCAACCATCATGCTTACCAAGCAACGCCCAACGCTATATGCTTTGGTATTAAAATATGTGATTGTATGTTTGACAAAAATTTGACAGGCATGAAAGACACATTTCAAAACTGAAGCGGTGTTCAAATGCTACATCAGTAATGTGTTTTACATTTATCGCTTTTTAAAAAGCTAACAATTCCTCCTTGTAATGCAAGTTCAAATACTATGCATTTAGCTACTGTTTTAGATGTGTATGAATGGCAAAAAATGTAAAGAGAATGGTTTAAATGTTCTGCATATTTTTTAAATGGCTGACAAAAATTAAAGTGCTACACCATGGTTCCTAATAAATTGCTCTTGTTCTGGCAAATGAAATGTAAAATTTCACTCTGCAGCTTTCAGACACTGAAACTGAGAAACGTATATATATATATATATATATATGATCAGAAAAATGTATTACCTACTTCTGTAAATTCATTTCGTACAGCAATACTACTGCCACCTAGTGCAATCTAGACAAAATCAACATTTATAAAAAGGAAATGATGGGTATGTCTCTTCTAACAAAGAGAAGGACTAGGAATGACATGGTATCAGTCTTTCAATATTAGAGGGGCTGTTACAGAGAAGAGGGGGTCAATCTATTCTCCAAAGCACCTGAGGGCATTACAAGAAGTAATAAGATAGGAAATTATCAAGACATACAACTTAGAATGCAGGAGACATTTCCTGTCAGTGAGAAAAATTAATCAGTGGAACAATTTGACTTTAGAAGTTGTGGGTACTCCATCACTGGAGGTTTTTAAGAAGAAATTGGGCAATAATTTATTCAGAATGGTATATGGCAGGGGTGTCAAACTCAAGGCCCAAGGGCCGGATCCAGCCCATGGAGTGCTTAGGTCTGGCCCACAGGTCCTCCCTGGAAACAGTGAACTGGCCCATGGTGTCTCTATCAGCAAAAACTGAACTCCATTTTGCTGGCAGAGGGTTGCAGAGGTTGTTGTAGCTGAAAATGGAGCACGGGAGCCCGTTTTCTCTGGCAGAGCGCTCGGGCCACCATAGGCGCCCCCAACGTGAGTGATGGTGAGCTGGCCACACCCACCATGGCCATGCCCATTCCGGGCCCCTGAGGTCAAACACAACCCTGATGCGGCCTTTAATGAAATCGAGTTTAACACTCCTGGTATAGGGCCTCCTGCTTAGGCAGGGGTTTGAAACAGAAGACCTCCAAGATTCCTTCCAACTCTGTTATTCTGACATAGTGTTCATTTTATGTTTGAAATTGTGGAAATTAAGTTAACTATAATTATGTTATAATTAATGAATTACTCATTACATTCTGTCGGGTGCCTATCTGCTTTCTTCCTGAGCTTCAAAATAAATAATCAGACCCCTCTTGCAAAGGAAAAGGCACAAAGGCAGTATTAGCTTTCATAAGAGGCAATCATTTCTATTTGAACGCCTGTGAGAATTCCAATGTATTCACATTTGGAAAACATAGCCATGGTTCATCAGAAAGAATTATAAATTGAAGGTTGCAGCAAAGGGAGGGCACCTTACCTGAAAGTGCAAAATTATGGTCCATATTAATCCCAATGTCAATTTAGGATTCCCATCTGTTATGTCATCATTTCGAATGTTCACCAGTTTCACCTGTGGTGGGTGGAGGGGGAGAAATGTGCAAAGGAATTAAAACGAATGGAGTTGACAATGGGTATTCTTTCTCTTGTATATGATGTCAGTGAAGGAAAGATCAACTTGGCTGTCGGTGCACTATAATTCTAATTTATCCTGTTCCTCTTTCTCCATGAAGCAGAGGATGCCTCTAGAAAAAACAGAATTCTTCTAACAGGATAGGTGATGCTTCTATTTTTGCACAGGGATGGCTTCAATTGCAGGAGAAAGTTGGCCAATTAAAACAAAAGAACCAATTATATTAACCTTTTTGATTGATTCTATTACTATTACTAAAGATATCTGCATGTTAGCTTTAAGGGCGAAGATTAGCAAACCGGAACTCCTAAACTACAGCCAATTCTCAACGGCATCAAGAGATTGAACAATATCTGTTAAATTGAAAGGAGGGGAAAAATAAGTCTAGACTATGGACCTACAGAACAGCTCTGATCTCATTCACTGCAACAGGCAATCAATTGTTGTGTTTAAAGCTTCATTCTTGTCTGCCATATCAAGCAACATGTTGAAAAAGTGTCTGGAGAATTATGATTTCCCAATGGAGTGCAGCCTGTCACTAACAGTTCTTCATCTATTCAAGGTAATCCACTCTGGCTAATGAATAATATTTATATATAGTCCTCAAGATGCAGCATTAAGTTTTGGCAGTATTCAACAAACCCTTCTGTCCTAATTTATAACATTTTCCAAATACTTTGAATTTGCTGGTCTACGGATGTAATACAGATTAATTGGTTGGTTTGATTAGAAATGCTTTGAGAGTCTTATTATTATACCATGCTTATCTCCGCTATTATTTGCTTTTTAATTAGGATGGAAATTGTGCCTGAACTTAAAACATATGATGTTCATTACAGCTGGGCAAACCACTTGAAAAAAAAAAGTCCAAAATTAAGTGTCTGTGTATGAACACTCCGAAGCAGCTATCAGTGTCTTTAAAGGACGTGGCTGCTTTAAAGATTCCAAAGAAGATGCATCATTCATTCTCTCAACACTTTTCCAAAGGATTCTTTTAAATGCTATACACTCTTACTATGCTGTTAAGATATAACTCAACACAACTCTCTGCTTGGCTTCCCCAATATTCCAAATGTATCTTTATGTTGTTTGAATATATATTGATATATTGCGATTTTTTCCACTTCAATTTTTCTACTTCTACTTCAATTTGTTTTTGCTACAAATGTAACCTTGACACCAAATATTCCTAGGAATCCGGAATCCTTGCTAAACATAGAATCTAAATCTTAACAAGGGAAAGCAGACCAATATTATCTTTTCTCCTGCCTGGAGCATTTTTGTTCTCATTTTCATAAGGATTGCCTATTTAGTTCAACATTCCCTCAAACTTTCAGTTCATTGACCGCTTCATGAAATTTCAGATTGTTCATTGATCCTCAAACATTATATGAAAATAAATTAATAAATACTACTTTAACTAATAGTACTACAAATAATAATAATCATCACTTGAATACCATCAGCAGTGAACAAAATCAACATTAATTAATTGCAAAAGGCAATTTTACTTGTAACAGTTTACATCCTGAGACAATACCTTTAATATTATCAAACAGCAATATCAGCCTATCCCAGATTCTGGGGATACAAGTAGTCCTGGACTTACAACCACAATTGAGTTCCAAATTTCTGTTGCTAAGTTGTTAACAGTTTTGCCGCATTTGGTGACCTTTCTTGCCATAGTTAAGTGACTCACTGCAGTTGTTAGGCTAATAACATTGTTATAAAGTGAATCTGGCTTCCCCATTGACTTTGCTTGTCAGGAGGTTACAAAAGGTGATCACATGACTCTGGGACACTGCAACCGTCATAAATAGGAGCCGCTTGCCAAGCATCTAAATTTTATCACGTGAACCATAAACGTGAGAAATGATCATTTCAATTTTTTTCAGTGCCACTGTAACTTTGAAGAGATCACTAAATGAACTGTTGTGTAAGTCCAGGACTACCTGTATTTCCATCAACCTTGAGAGTTGATGTTGGGGAACCCTGATTTAATTCCCATTCAAGGCAACTTTGTAACCCTTTTTTCTACAGAGACAAATATATTTTAATGTTTAATATTAATATCAGTTTTTATATTTCAATTTTTTAAATATAAAACTATGAAATTAGTCAATCACACAATGCGACAAAGGGAGGAATTAATAATCTTTTTATTTGTTTGTTTGTTTATTTAGATGAAATTTAAATCTAAAGCAGAATTCACGTACTCTGATATACACTACTTTATTTCCTTTTACTTCTGACCTACAGAATTAGAAACATTAGTAATACTGATTTTTCCTATTCTGAAAGGAGAAAAAAACCCAGGTCAAGATGGTCTATGATTCAGTACTTTACTAAAGAAAAAAGATAGATGAATAACATTAGAATTCCTAAGGACAGCCAATAAGATTAACATTGCCAATATGATAGGTAATAAATATTTTAACACAGAGATAAAAATCGAGAAAATACTATTTCAAAAATTAATGTTCCAATTTTGTTTCTTAAGTGTGAATATCTTACCTGTCGCCTTTTCAAATAATCAAGTGCAATTTGGACATTCTGTAGTCTGTGAAATCTCATCCGTCCTTTCTCTCTGGGCTAAAATCAGAAAATGGAAGATATAAGAATTTCTATAAAGTTCCACAAATATTTTCAGATGTTATATTTCTATTATATTTTAAATATTCCATGAATATCACAGGAAAGGAAAATTATCACCAACCAAATAAAGAGATTTGCATGAAATGTAATGACTCTGGAGAAAAGCAACTCAATTTTAAACTTTACAAATGTCCTTTCCCTTCTGTGGCTTATTTTTTTCCATGTGATTCATTAATAGAAAAAATAAATATAATTAAGGCAGTAACACTACAACTACCAGGCCTACTTAGTGCGTCAGTATTATCTAACATGATACAGGTTTCAGGTTCATTAATTTCACTGACATATTAAAAGTGTTCGAATTCTTGCCAACAGAAATTAATGGGACTTAAAAGTATTTCATTTTTACTGTTTCTATAAGCAGTATAAGCAGAAATTATGATCCAACTTACCTCGCCAAACCCATAAATTTCTTTTAAAGTTCATTTAAGCTTAATCAGCATTTTTGGGAATATGGTATGAAACATGTTAAAAGCCCTAGGACAGGGGTCGACAACCCACGGTTCCAGAGCTGCATACAGCTCTTTGGGCCCTCTGCCGCGGCTCCCTGTTCCATCACTGGCTGCCTCACCCCGCGCCCTCCCCTCCCTCACCTGGCCTGAGAAGGTAAGGGTGATGGCAGGGAATGGAGAAGTGGCTGGGTCTGATTCTTCAGCGCCACACTCTTGTGGAGCTTCTTCCAGCCCTTGTTGGTGCTGGGCGTGCCTCGGTCGCTTAGGGAGTGCACAACCTGGTCTCCGCCCCGAGACAGACGCCATCTCAATAACACAAGGGCTGGTGGGGTATGAATGGGAAACAGGAGGAAGGGATGTCAGAAAGGGGGATGGGCCAGCAACACCCAGCCACGACCCCATGGGCGGCTTTGGTGGGGCCAGGAGGGTGTGTACGTGCGGGGAGATCCTCAAGCGAGCGCCAAAGCGCAGCAGACGTGCACACGGAGAGAGCGGTTGCTCACTTAAGGAGGGTCTTAACAGGACGCAAAAGGACACGGCTTCTCTCCTGCATGAAGACTCCAGACATCGCCTTGCCATGTCCCACCCCCCGGCAGTTCTTCGGCCGAATGCGGAGGACACGAGCTCCAGCCTGAAGCGGCAGGAAGCAAAGGTTGCCTTACACACAAATGTGCCACGAAGGCAGGTACAGGGCCCTTTTGCTCCTGCACTAAGGCTCCAGCGACACTCCTCCTCCTCCCCTTCTTCTCCTCTCGTGCGGGGGACGGGGACGGGACGGGACATGACAAGGTGATCACCAGAGCCTTTGTGCAGGAGAGAAGCTGCATTTTTTGCGTCCTGTTAACTCCCTCCTTAAGCAAACAGCCATACGCCTCACACGTCTTTGCTGCGCTTTGGTGCTCGCTTGAGGGTCTCCCTGTGCGTGCGCACCCTCCCGGCCCCGCCAAAGCTGACCAAGGGGTTGCGAGAGGGGGAGGAGAGTCACCCAAAGGGAAGCCTCCACCACAGGTGACGATCGTTCTTCAGCAATGAGAGAGAGAGAGAAGGAGGAGAGTGAAGAGGAGAGAGAGGCAGATAGAGAGGGAGAAAAAGAGATGAGAGAGGGGGAGGAAGGGAGATAGAGAGAGAAAAAGAGAGATGGGGATAGAGAGAGAGAGAGAAAGAAAGAGAAAGAGATGGGAAGGAGGAGAGAGAGAAAGAGAGAGATGGAAAGAGGGAGAAAGATGAGGGGGAGAGAGAGAGGGGGGAGAGAGGGGGAGAGAGGGAGAGGGAGGGAGAGAGAGAGACCTGTTTCCCATAGAAAAGAAAATATAGAGAGCCTCAAAACCTGGGTAGGGTCACGTGACTTGGTGGGAGGGAGTGACATCGGTCCAAATGGCTCTTTGAGTGTTTAAGGTTGCCGACCCCTGCCCTAGGACCTAGCTAGTCCTTGACTTAAAATAGTTTGTTTAGTGACCGTTTAAAGTTACATCACTGAAAAAGCAACTTATGACCATTTTTCATACTTACAACCATTGCAGCATCCCCATGGTCATGTGATCAAAATTCAGATGCTTGGCAACTGGGTCATACTTATGACCGTTGCTTTGCCCCAAGGTCATGTGAACACCTTTTGCGACATTCTGACAAGCAAAGTCAATGGGAAAGCCAGATTCACTTAACAACTGTGTTACTAACTTAACAACGGCAATGATTTAATTAACAACTATAGAAAGAAAAGTCGTAAAATGGGGCAAAACTGACTTAACAAATGTCTCACTTAACAAAAGAAACTTTGGGCTCAATTTTTGGTTGTCAGTCGACATTTACTTGTACTTTTCTTCTGGAGTGAAAGTGCTTCCGGAGAGTGGGGTTTTTTTTCCTTTAAAAAAGCTGTTCTTATGATAACCCACTTCTCAAACTATCCAGAATATTAAAGTTTTAAAAATGTTTATAGAGGCAGGTAAGCTATCAAGAGAAATTGTCAAGTAGTTTCAATCAATAATTATATGAACTTCCTGTGTAATTCTAGTTAAGTAAATACAATCTAAGTAAAAATAGCATTTGCTAAGACACGTTCAAAAATATATCAAAGGCATGAATCTGTGAATAGGGAACAGTCTACCAGCACCAGTAAACAGCACAATATAGCTAATGTTCAGTCCATCAAACCCCAGTAGATTACAAAACAGAAATGCATTTTGTTCTGACCTAAGAAATTTTGTGAAATGTATATTTCCCATATAGTGCAGATTTTAAAAAAGAAATTGAACTATAAAAGCTGCATTTTGTCATCATGATTATCATATTAATTTCTTAGGGTGGGAAACTGTTTCGTGATTTTTTTTGTTTGCATTTTGGGATGTATACTAAGACCTTATATAGAATAAGCCAGAAAGTTGGTTTTCAAGAAAGATACACATGGGAAATATTCATGAGAATTTGGAAAGGCACACAGATTATGTAAGAACGTTTTTGAATCAGGTTAATATATCCCCATCAATTTTCGCTCAGGGAAAAGTTGCATTTACATAATCAAATATCAATGCCTTTTAGGAAAACAAAATCTTATGGATGGCCAATTCTGAACGATGTAACATTGCTTATGTTTAGCCATCAAATTACATATTTTTCTATCCCAGAACCTTAAGTATCATCATAAAAATGTGCAATCTTTTTCTTAAAAATACTTACACAACATGCACAAAGAAAGCATAAGTTATTATAGAAAACCAAAAGCATTTAGCAGATTAATGATAAACGTGGCAAAATGCATGCAGTTAGTATAAAAATCACAAAGAGGAAAACTCAACAGAGAAAAGGGTCCCGTTCGCTTAACTACCCAAGAATAAAGGGGGAAAAGTTGCATTTACATGACCAAATGCCTTTCTTCCCAACTTCAGATTTTTCACAAACCTTTGCCATAATGGACAGAGCTCCCTACTGTCCCAGTTCAAATCCCTTGTGAATTTTGTAAAGCAAGTATATTGTCATATTGAAACCAAAATCACAAGCAAGAGCTGTTTCACTAAATTTGTAGCAACATCTATCCATCCTTATTATTTGTACAGCTGGTGCATCTTTGCAAAATAAATATACGACCTCTAAATGTTTTCCATTTAATAAGGGACATATAGTACAATAAACAGGCAGCTATTCTGGCAATTTTTAAAATAATCTTCCCAATGCAGCTCATGGGATGTACCCAAGCCACTGGCACCGCTCACATTATTCTAGATTAGAAGCATCCCCCATAATGCCAACCCGACCGCCCAATTCTTTCTAATGGAAATGCTGCACACCATCACACCATCACATTAGTTTTACATTAGCAGTCGGCACTCTTCACAAACTGTATTAGTAGAGTTATGGGGGTCGGCACCTACCCCCTTATCCTCATCCTCCTCATCCTCATGCTGTTCAAACGGGCATGCTTCTGTTGAACTCACCAACCGTAAGGTCTTCAAAAAATCTCGCTCCCTTGGCTAATAAACACAGACAGGAGACAGGAGAGCAAAGACACAAGACAGACCACAAATGAAGAGAAGAATATGAACGGAAGAACATAATGAAGGGAGTAAGTGCCAAGCAGAGAAGAATGTTCACAATGAAAGGAAAGGACATGATATCAGAGGGGAATGTTAGACAATTACAGTGGGAGCAATACCATAACACAATTATTTTTAATTGGAAAAAGAATATTTAGCATCCCACACATGTTGGATGGATTTTTAAAGGAAAAAAAATCATAAAATGAAAAGACAACTGCTTTAGAAAAGATTGTTTTTCTATAGGAACAACAAAAAAATATTAAATTACTCATTTTGAGACGTTCTGATCCCTTTCCCCCCCCCTCCCAGTTATGGAAATAATGCATCAGAGAAATGCTGAATTAAGATAAGAACAAATATCAATTAAATTTGTAAAACAGTTGCATTAAAATTAAGGAACTCACTAAAGTATCTCCTGAAAGAACTTCCAAAAGAGAAATCAAGTTATGTCCATCTCTCAGATCTTCGTACAGGTCATTGACATGTTTTCGAACCTATAAAGGAAATGAGATTAAAAGTCAATGAGTGGTTTTTTTCCAGGAGAAATATTTGTATTCACTCCCGCTGAATGCAGTGACATTTATACCAAGGTAAGTATAGAAAAGACTAGAGTCTTACTGTAATAAATTGTGTTGCAATGCCCAGGGAATACATACATACTAAGGATCATCTTAACGTATTGAAAAAATATGGCTCCCAGAATATAATTTCCATATGATTATCATTTGACATTCACATCCCCCCCCCCCACACAATAAAGTGAAGAGAGAGACTTTGTGATGCAATAATGCATAAAAGCCATTTCAGCATTATTGCAATTAGCAAAAAGAGTCCTTGAAAGTGAGAAGAACCATGCCTATTGTTTATCTGATTAGCAGGTAATGAGGTAAATTATTTTTCTATCTATTATTAAAGAATACTTTACAGCTCTCTGATAAAAAATCTATTCCTTAGAATATATGGTTTTACTGTGCTTACCAAAACGGGAAGAAAATGATTGTAGAACTAAAGGTGAAAATTATTGTGTTATGATTTATAATACAGTTAATTTACTTGGACCCTGAACTATAGTAGTCCTTCCATTAATAATTACCGATAGTTACTTACAAACAGTGCTATTTGGAATTCCCCCCCCCCAAAAAAAATTACAGAGAATATACCAGTCATCCAGATCAGATTCTTGGGAGCTGTAGAGAATTTAAAGGATATGGGAATGGAGATAAGTCACAAATATACAGATTTCTGTTAATAAGGACTACACATGAACAAATCCTCTAGTCACACTATGTTTCAGTCACTGGAGAAATTCAGAAACCCAGCTAATTTATTTAATTCTGCAGAGGTTTGTGTGTGTAAAATATTCCACATTATATATACTTATTATTAGGCGAAAACCATAGCCTCAAAGTATAACCAAACTACTTATTTCTAGGAGCATGGTGGCTCGAGTGGTTGGAACTGGGCAGGAGGTTAGCAAGCCCATGTTCGAGACCCGAGAACTGCCCTGGGGCTGGGTTGAGCTCTCGCCCTTCACTCCAGCTCCTACTGGGGACATGAAAGGAGTCCCCAATTGGGCATCTCCCAGGGCAACGGGGATTGGCTAATCCTTTTAGCCTGAAAGCGCCTCTGTGCTTCTGACACCAACATGGAAACCTCTTGGTGCTTCTGACACAAGTGCAACTATTATTTCAATACAAATCTGAATTAATTCATGTATCATATCCAAGAAACATAATGAAGGGAGTAAGTACCAAGCTGAGGAGGGAGAATTGTTCACAATGATAAGAAAGGAAAGGACATAAGAAGGGAATATTAGTCAGCCTTTAGTCACATGTGGCCATATATTACATTCCTTGATAATGGTGGAGAGGGTGGTACTAGTTAGCTTTAGCACAGTTTGGTAATCATGATACAAGCATAACCAAATCTCAGTTTTACTCCAAGTATGTTGTTTTTATTCTATTCAAGTTAAGATCTTTGTTCTAAGGAACTATCTTGCAAATTAGCTTACTATTTCGTGTATCCTACAAAATAAGAAATAAACACAGTGTGGCTATACACTTAGGATACACTACTAAAGCTAAATTATTATAGACCAGCAAAGTGAAATTAGTTTTCTATTTGCATTTAAAACAGAATCTGAGGAATGGGATTTAAAAAAAATTAACTGTGACAACCCCTCAGCAATTTGAATTTATTGAATAATTATTCCTTATGATAACAGCCTAATGAATATGCAAATACCACGATCCAAATGAATATCTTCCTACAACAATTATTTGAAGAAATCAAATACATACATTTGTGTGTGTGTGTGTGTATAATGTACATTCTCAAGGAATATCAAGCGTAATTTGGAAATATATATTGTGTGTGTGTCTGTGTGTATAAAAGCAAAGGCCCAGCATAATTTAAAATCCTTTTTCATGGCTTTCTTGCCTCTGAGTATGTATGCATGTATATATGAATGTATGTATGCTTATAAATTATCACACTTTCAAAAAGGTTGTGAATATACATATATCAGATACAAAGCTTGCTAGCGGTGGTTGGTATAATCTTGTGACTGGCAAGCAAAGGAAAATGTAGCAGACCCTTCTGGTTTTATACTTACTCTTCTGGCAATGACACTAAGAACTTGATTCCCACAATATAAACCTAATGCTTTCACTGTTTTTCACCCTAACTTCCAACACAGAATAAGCTATCTATTTATCCATACAATACAATAAAAATCTTTTCCCCCACAGTACAGGGCAGATCCCTAGTTATCATAAAATACCGATTCTCCTACAAGAAGCAATATCAAAAATTACAATAACAGTATCAGTCTACCCTGAATGCACATCCATCAAGATAAAATTGAGGATGAAAGCTCCTTGGCTTATTGTAGAATATTTTGTTGTTCTTCCGAGTCCTTGATTGAGGAAGAACTTTAATAAGAAAATAATGGCCAGGCATTCCTTCCCCCTCCTTCCGTTCCCTTCCCTTATTGCTTCTGTTTTTACATTGCTTTTTCATAGGCAGAGGTGAGTTCTGTCTCTCATCTTTATGTTGAAGAATTATTTAAAAAATCCTTGTATATCTCGGGAGACTTTGAAGGGAGGAACATACTTGCTAAATGCCATAAACAGCATATCAAGGCACTAACTAAAGAAGACATGACAGCCAGTAGCATTCACAGATTGGTTTTAAGCAGAGGGTGGGGTCCTGCTGGTTGGGACCGGTTCACTAGAACCGGTAGTGGGAATTCCCCCCCCTCACTGAACCGAAAGCAACGGCCGGCTGGACACCCCCCGAACCAGTCTTCCTGGTGGAAATTGTCTCACAAATAACCCTTTGTGTATGTGCAAAGCACCTGCACATGCGCAGAGGGTTATTTACGAGGCAATACCCGGATGCAACGAGGGTGTGTGCATGAGTGCAGCGCACGCGCACTTCCATTGCGACCTGAACCGGTAAGTAGAACCCACCCCTGGTTTTAAGTAAAGACAAAGACCAAATAGGGCTAATCCTCTTGACGGAGCAAGTTCCCACACCCCAAAGAACCAGCCACTGCTCTGTAAAACTGCTTGCTCCACCTGGTTCAAATATAGTATTGGGGTTTTGTTTTGTTGCTTTCTATATCTACCTCATGCGTAATGATTTGAACTGGTAAACAAGGTAAGGATGCCAACAAAACCACTAATGAAATCCATGGGAAATATAAAGCAGGCTGAGGAATCTGTTCAATCCCTCAAGGTTTCTTGTGAGAATCTGACAATTAAACTATTTATTGCCTGGGGCAAGCAGGCTTGTGCAACACTGGTTACACAGCTGGATTTGAGAGGCTTAGCAGTTTGGCTGGAGCAAGAATCCCAGCCTTTAGGGAGAGGAAAGTAACTTATATTGAAGCTGAAGGAGAAGGAGAAGGAAAGGAAATGCATCAATAATAAAGAAAAAAATAGTTAACCTTAACCCTATGCAAAAAAAAAAAAACCTTTAGAAAACAATGATGGCAATTCACAAATGTGGGAAAGATTAAAAAGCAGAGAGCTTGGCCACACATAAAGAAATTAACGCTTCATTTACCCTGGACAAATTTAACGGACAAGGAATAATTATGTACATTTATTATATTTATTAAAATAAAACATGTTCATAGAAAAGTATGTCCCTTCTCTCCTAAAAACCAATAAAAGATCCCTCTTATTCAGCTCATAAATAAGGCTTATCAATGAATCAAGCCTATGATAATATATGAATGGGGCATTGGTCTTACCTGATACGCTCCTTCTCATGAAGTGGAGATAGCATCCAGTAGTGGGTAGTACTCTCCTGTCACTCCAATCAGCTGACAGAAGA